>JBBMKB010074477.1:0-13479 GCA_037833945.1 Alaria marginata | reverse complement strand
CAGCTCGGTTACCATTCGCTTTGCCCCCTCTCGACGAACGCTTTGCTGAACCCCCCCCCCTCCCTCTCCCGACTCCTCCTCCTCCTCCTCCTCCTCCTCCTCCTCCTCTTCCTCCTCCTCTTCCTCCTCGTCCCCGCTTACGCTCATCCCGTCTTCGTCTTCGTGTTCGCCGTCCTCGTCCTCGTCGGGTTCATCCCCTTCGGCTGACGCCTGCAAAAGCAGCGGGAAAAGACAGGACATTGAGCGAATCGAGAGAGAGTGAGGCCTAACTTTCTTACTTCAAAACATAAGAACACATCGCGCAAAGAGTGTAGGCCCGAATCGAAAATGCCGGACTGCTTACTTCAGTGATCAAAACACATCGCGCCTCGTAGGAGTAACGATGCCGCGATGCTATCCACATCGTTATCGGAGATGGAAGAGATAGTATACCTATTGGAGTGAGGCGACAACTTCCGTCACAGGGATAATTCTTCCCGGCACTCGCTAGAGAACCCAGATCAAACAGGCAGCGCGGGTATCTACTTAGGGTCCTGCGGTAACTAAAGACCCGGTGATAGCTGCAACGACATGCCTTGAGGGTTATGAGCAGCACGTCTCGAGGGGTGCGCCCCCGAGGTGGGTGACGAGACTGGGTGTTTAAAGCCCCGAATAACACATTTTTTTCGTTAGCAAGAACTGCCCGTTAGGCTACGTCGGTCACGTGGCTCAAGTAGCCCACCAGACAGCCCCTTCTAACGCACGAGGTTCCGCACACCGGACAGATCACGATCCAGATCATCTAGATCATCTATATCATCTATATCCTACAGATTTCGTCATGGCATAGATGTTGTGCAGGATCTGTGCAGTACAGATCCAACCCCGGACACGTGTGTGCCAGGTCATTTAGATCATCCGGCTCTCACCCGGCAACATGATCTATAGACCATGCAGATCCTATTGACTAGCGATCTGTCTGCCCTGAAAGACACAGATCATCAACAGATCATGAATAGGGATCTGATCTGCCCGACGTGTGGACGGGTGCTACGATAGAGGTAGCACTTTTTGTTTGTTTTGTTTCTGAATGACGGGGCTCCTTAACCCAAAATCGTTGGAAACTCCTTGTTTTTCAGTCCGACGTTTTTGTACACCTAGGCCATGGGTCTGTTCATCGGGTTGCACTTTCAGTTTACTCAAAATCAGTTGGTGGGTGAGGTTCAGAGCGCCCTAAAGTCAGGATCCCCAGAAAAAAACGGGCGCACCTCTAGCGTAGCATGTGTCTGTGTACTGTTGTAGCCATCAAACAAGAGCGGCGTTCACCCAGAAACCTTCCTCCTGTCACTTCCTGCCTGTCAGGAACGACCCTTACCGGCTGTCTCTGCGCTTGCTTGAGGCCTTCCATTTCCAGTTTTCGGTTCCGGAAGCGCTTCCCGTTCACGTGCGCCTCCACTTGCGCCGGGACGCGGTTGAGCTCGATGCCCGTCAGCGTGCAGAAGAGCATCTTCAGGTTGCTTTTGTGGGCCACGATCAACGGCTCGTACTTGCTGTAGTCGGCCTTGTACCTTTAGTAGGGTATATGCATCCAGTCGGCGAGCAAGGCGTTATTGGTTGGAGGGGCACGGGGACACGGGGGACGTTAGAAGCTGGTATCACGCTACAGCGATGATTTCGGTTTCATAGCAGTATACTATACGGGTAGTAATCAGCATGTTCACTGTGTGTGCGCCACGATCAATGGCTTGTACTTGTTGTAGTCGGTCTTGTATATACCTTCCCAGGAAGATGGGTATACATCAACTCGGCGGACAAGGCGTTTTTGACGGGAGGGGCAGGGGGAAACGGAGGGCGTTGGAAGTGATATCCCAGCAGTATCCCGGTAGTGTCTAGCATTGTTTCCTGCGGGTGTTGCGAGATTAGGAAACCCACCAGGCGTTACTGACGGGAGGGCAAGGGGGCACGGAGGGCGTTGGAAGCTCGCGTTGGAGTGATTTCGAAATCGTATAATATCAGTACACCGGTACCGTGTTGGTTAACATATTAAATTCGGGTGTTGCAAGATGAGAAAAAACAGGGAGCGGACTTTGGCAACTGATGAATGAGGCAATTTCGACGGCGGCACTTTTAAAGACTACTCGTAGACGATGAACGTCGCGAATTCCGCTGCCTTTCTACGAGTAGGGGAGCGATACACGGCATCCTGATGAGCTTCTTACGCAACGTGCTCGCAATTAATAGCTCATCCAAGAACAGAGGCGGTGCAACGACGAAATGCCTGGTAGGTTTTAGCGCGTGTGTTCCCTACCAGGTATCATACAATCGCCAGCCCTGGACCCTGTGCTTGTTACTTGGCCCGGTCGAGGAAAAATTCAATGCTCGCACGGCCAGCCAACCCTACCGTCCTCCTATCGACGACGCGAATCGTGCATTCGCTTTACTGGTACTGCTGCATGAACCAGTCAGTGAAGGGGGCTGCGTACAGCAGCATCGTACTCGTACATACCAAACCAGGCACTCTGTAAGCGGTAGTTTAGAGCTTAATGACGAGGGCCGCTGCGGTGTACCTGGTACCTCGTGCCTTGCGTTTGAAAACGATCTCAAGTACAGGAGTACGAGTAGTGATATGCTATGATATTCGTGTGATATACACAACGTTGCTAGACAATCGCGTACTGGCCATGCCATGCTTGTGTCTAGGGTGAACGATCGAGCGAGATACTGAGATACCAGTACCGGCAGCTTGTTAATTAAGGTCAGGGTACACAGCACACAGCAGCATTACACGTTCAGCACGTATCATCGGCCTAGGAAGCCACACCGACGACTCATGGCCATAGGGGGACTGGGCACTACTGCATGAAGCACACTGGTCATTCCCTCAAGCACAGCAATGGCAATAATACTACCTCAGCACCGTATAGAAGCTTAGCACCCACCATTCTCTCTCCTTCTTGAGCTTCTTGCTGTTGAGGTGCTGCTGAACAGCATCCACTCGCAATGGAAGGTCCCTGTTGGTCAACGCGCAATGGATTTTGCCTCCGAGGCCTATGGACAAGAAATCGAATTGCTTCACCAGCTCCATCACGTGGACAGGATTTTTCGCAGCAACGGGAGCCGAAGGCACAGGGTCATCGATTCCCTGCTTAGCCATAGTAAGCCGTGGGTCAGAGGCACTAGGAACAGTGCGCAAAGCTGAGGTTACGGCTGCTGGCCGGTACACCAAACCGATGACTCCCCTACAAACGAACGCCTTCCAAAAAAATGGAAACCTTTCAAGACCTCAAGCCTCAAGCTGCAAGCCTCAAGCCCAGTCTACCTTTGGAGACTGCCATGCTGCTGCTCCCTCTTGTCATCGTCTCGCTCTTCTATGGCGTGGCGGACGCCTTTGTGGGCACGCCCACTATGCTGGCCGGGCGCAGCAGTGCTGTCTGTGAGTTGTTCAAGCGTGCTACTCAGGCTCATGATCCCTGATCCCTGAGTGATACTGGAAGTTATTTGCTAAACATGTTCGAGCACCTTCTCCCTGCGCCTGACGCGTGCCCCACACCCCACAGCGTCGCCAAGGCAGCTCCCCCCATTGCACCCCTCCTGTCTACCTGGCCTAAAACCATGGCACTCCTCCTCGAGGCCATGTCTAAGAAGAGCGTTGCATACACTAATTTTGTGTCTGTCTTCAACTTCTTCTTGATTCAGATACCAAGAGTTGGGGGTCTGGCTTGCCGCAGCACACCCGACCAGTTCATCGAGGCGCCTTCCAACGGGGTGCGACGGCCCCTCCCAGCATGAGCCTCAACCTCATGCTTCTCGCCGAGGAAGAGATCCCCATATCCCTGGAGCAGCAGGAGTCGATCATCTCGGTGCTGAGTGTTGCTTCGTCTGCGTTGCTCCTGCTTATCGTCGGAGGGGCAGGTGAGAAGCGAAGCTCTGAGTGTGTGTTACATGTTACATGAGACATATTGAGGTTGTCGGAAGTGTGTGAGAACAGAAGGAAGAGGTGCTGACTGCGCTGCTTGCAGATCTCCGTCTAGGAGTATGCTGCTGAGCTGTAGCTGTAGACACTATCATACCCGGTACATCAGAGTCAGTAGGTAGACTCGACCTATTTCCGAGTGCGCCTCTGGTAAAAGCAGAGCCAATGAAAACGAATGGCCGATCATTTCACTATTAGTAGACAATCGGCAGCAGATAATCACCCCACATGACCCATAACATGGCACTATGTAACTACCTACAGTAGTATGAAAAAGGTATGACATCAGCCGTCGACGTATTATATGTATAGTCAACTAACTGAGGGTTTATTTTCGGATCGTATAACCTCCGGACTGAAGCACAGCCCAGCAGCTTTTGTTTCATCCTGGGCGCTGTGAACTTCGCTGCGAACTCACCTTTTGCTTCAAATCGGAATCGGCTTCGATATATCGGCTAAAAAGAGTCCCGTCTCCGTAGTATCGCGTGCTGTCGTTATTACGCCACGCGCCCAAAACTCTGTGAGTACAGTACACGTGAACAGCACGGTGTGCACCCCGCTGCTGCTATATGCCGACTTGCCGCATAGCTATACCACGCACCGACAGCTCCTGAGCTCGCCGCAGACACACCCATAGCAGTGCGATACAGTCGTGGTCCCTCATTGTTAAGGCGGTGTTTGACTAGATGAAAATACCCGCACCAGGGTAGGGCCCCGAGCTATCCCGTGACAGTAGTGCGGTACTCAGCTGTAGGACGAGGTCGTGGAAAAACGTGACAATTGATTTTCACCGCGCTTAACCGGGACCCCGCACTAAAGGTGACCGCACTATTGCTGTTACAATAGTAAATAGGATCAAATATTGTTAGTAAAAATAGATCAAAATATTGGTTTTTGTATCTACCTTAGGTCCTATTTACTATGGTCCCCCGTAATAGCGGCATCCACGGCTGTATAATACGTGGAAACTCATATATATGTGGAAACTCATAGCTGACGTATTTGAAATATGTGTGGAAAATATGTGGAAACCGCTTCGCAACCAATGCGTTATAACCTTTTCCGTCCTCGATGACGTTTATTTTGCGCCCACTCTGTTAAATACACAAGTGTACCTGTCGCTGGTGGAGTTCAAAAACAAACAAGACCTTGACAAATCGGAGAAAAAGATCGCGAGCACAGGGGTGCTACCTCCCGAGATCACCCCCGAGGGCTCTTCGCCTGCTGCAGGCGACGCGGCGGACGAGGAGGGCAATCGATTGTACCGACGTAGGGTGAAGAAGGAACGCCAGAAAGAGAACAAGTCTTGATCTTGATTTGGTTGGTTGGCTCAAGCGCGCGGGGGGTGTGTTCCGAAAGAGAGAAGAGGAGTTTCGACGAAATTCTCGGTCTCTCACAGCTGAGATGTCTCTTTTTTATATATAAAAAGAGCTCGGGGTGTCCATCCGCCAGTACAACAACAACAACAGAGTCAGCACGGTTGGTTGTAGGCTTGTTTTTGTTTTAATATTCGCATCGCACCGGCCGGGCTGCGTCGGGTTGTTGAGGAGTTTGAAGAGATCGGTCAAGTTTTAGCGAATATGCCATGATTTTAAAAGGACGGGATGTGTCGGGCAGTTCTTTTTCGCACCGATTGTTGTCCGAGCTAAACTCTCGGCCGGTTCCCCTGCCAACCCAGGGTTGCACCCGCGTAGTTAACTATGCCCGCCAGGTAACGCACTACGGCCGTTAGCAGCAGTCTTGCAAGCTCCTCTGAAGTACGTACTGTAGATCGGGCGGGAGTTTTTTGTTTTGTTTTTTTATCGAGGGCTTAGCGCTCATGACCCGGCGAGTGGGAGAGCTTCAGATTGAGCACACAGCACCGAACACCTCGAAGGCATAACTTGTCGTGTACCCTGGAATTTGGTGCGAGCCGGAAGCGCATACTGGCGACCAGGGGATTGGGGTTGCCGACTTTTTTTAGCGCGTAACATTTATGTGGGCATGCCTCTGCTGCGACTTCACTGGGGGCACATCGAAACTATTAATAGTTATTTTAGGTCGACGGCGACCTTCCGCGGGACATTGTCAGGACTACTAACACTACGAGTACTGGCTGTTCTGCTGTATGGTACTGTATAGTTGTTGAGTTTTTTTGTAGTAGGTGTTTCGCTTTTTTTATCGCGCAATGCGTGGGAAAAAGAGAGCGTAGTAGGAATCACGGGAGTCTCGACCGTTGCGTTTCCTCAGTACGAGAGGGATCTTTTTCTTTACAACATAATCTTGGTGGTGGCAGGGGGTCACCCCGGAAGAACGGCCTTCCATGCGGGAACAGCTGCTGTGCTGCTGAGTATTCAGGCGATAACGAGAAACCCCCAAATTTGAGCCGTGCAGGTGCTTTGTAAAGACAATTAGAGACAGTGCCCGGTGGATTCACGCTGCAGCCACGTTAGCTTGTGTCGCCGCTCATCATCAGTGATTGTCATCCTTTACTTTTTCATGCCAGGTCGGACGTCTTCGGGCAGATTTTTTTTGTTTTTGTCAGCCCCGACCTCGCCAGGCATTCTCACGTGTTTGACCTAAAAAACACGAAGATTGGACCGGTGGAGGCCGATCATACCCAGATCGGACTTTCGTCATGCCACAGAGACATCACACAGCAGTCAACAGGACGAGTGGTTGGATGGTTAAGGGAACTCGTCGGTTCAATGGAATGCTTGCATGTTGTGGTGTCACGTAAGCTCACTAGAGCGGGGAAATGCCCGCAGGCACAACCCGGCCAAGGTACTCGTAGCACAACCCGGCCAAGGTACTCGTAGCTGGGGAAGCACACTACAAGGAGCCAAGGAGGACCCTTGAGATTGGAGTACTTTTGTACGGTAGTTGCCGTTGGGGTCAATCCAAATGATGCTTGCAGCGTATTGAAATTGCGTTTCAATAACGAACTCGAATGCTTTTGATCGTGTGGATTAGCGTTGGGCAGACACAGCGTGTTTCTATGCCGTAATTTGGACGGTCGTTTGTTCATTTCATGGTAGGTCATGGTCGCGGTTCGATTAAACCGAATCAGTACTAAATCCATCGGAATAAACAGAACCGAATCACTTTTAATTGGCACACAAGAAGGTCCTCTCGATGTCTACCGTAACACACCAGTTGTGTGTATTAATTTGGTTCACTTTTTTGTTATTTTCATTCGAATTCTTCCACTCCAGAGTTAATGGAGCCTGCCCTGTGGCCACGGGCTAATAGACTATGGCGATGAGTTAATGTGCATATAGGAACAAAACCATTTTAACACTGTATTCGACGGGAGCTACGATAGACTAGGTATTAGTATCTAGCACTTTTTGGCCAAAACGTTTTCTGAATGACAGGGGCTCCTTAACCCAAAATCGTCGGAATGTCATTATTTTTTTGCAAAAAATGATTGCATTGTACACCAAGGCCACGGGTTTGTTCATCGGGTTGCACTTTCAGTGTTGCTCAAAATCACTTTTGGACTTACTAATAGTATAGCGCTCCTCAAGCGAGACGCCCCTGAAAAACACGGGGCACCTCTACGGTATTGTTAGTATTACGGGGGACCATAGTAAATAGGACCTACAGTACACACAGAAAGCTATATATTCCCCTATTTTTACGAACAATATTTGGTCCTATTTACTATTAGTACTATTAATATGTACGTAGTATTATTAGTAGCTTGTGTCATTCGCTGACATGTGAATGACATACGTCCATGTCGGCGGCGGCTCCGCACGCATCACCCACTCCCACTCCCCGGCGGTTTCACTTAAGCACCCCGTCGACCCATCGTCGCGTAAATCGGCTAGACTTCCGCCCTCTCGACGTAGGAGACGGAGAAAAGTACAACGTATACACTTGGCTAACCTTACAGCGCACGAGCGGAACCAAGGGTCCCAATACGCGTCCCTCAGATTAAAAGTACGAGAAGATATGTTCGATATTCCTCTTTGCCCAAACGAGGCAAACCGCCACACTCTGTTGTAGCTGCTATTGTTGTTGTTGTTGTTGTTGTTGCCGTTGCTGTTGTTGTTGCTGCTGCTATTGTTGTTCCTGCTATTGTTGTTGCTGTTGCTGTTGTTTGTGTTTGGCTACAACACGGAACGGTGGCGTCTCGCTATAAATACCCACCATGCACAAGTGGTCACCCACCGCAGAATTGTGTCTGCGAAGTTTGGCCTGCGGGGCTATTGCGGGGCAAGACTCGCGGGATGATTCTATTAATCCCTCTGAAAAAGCGGGGGCGGGAGCGAAAAGGACAAACATTAGAACGCGTTCAATGCACCCCCAGCAATAAACACGCCTCCGCGGTATCACTTTTTTATACTACATTTTTGGGCATTCCCGCTACAACTACTTCGCAGCTGAGGTATTTTACAAAACAATAGGACAGCTAGTCCTCTACTGGTGTGGTACATGCATAACCGCACTGCTACTGTTGCTTCTATTCTGTCTAGCTAAATACGTGTCATCAGTCAGTAACAACACAAACGATCAAAATAGTGGTTTGCATATCTGCCCCTGACTGCACACATCATACCTATACGAGCGTTCCCTCGCATAAGACGACAACACAGGCAAAAAAAAACGCATCAAAATGGCGTGAAGCAAGATTCACGAAAGTGTCCATTTTTTAAACGGCACGCAGA
This sequence comes from Alaria marginata, assembly GCA_037833945.1. NCBI lineage: Eukaryota > Phaeophyceae > Laminariales > Alariaceae > Alaria > Alaria marginata. The sequence continues at coordinate 4,872 of JBBMKB010074477.1, read as the reverse complement.
CGAAAACGGGAAAAAAAAACAATACTCCTGGCAAGAAAAGACGCAGCAATACCTCTCCTCCCATGCACAGTCTGACCTACTGTAGATTCTATTCACTACCAGGTAAGTTGCAACCACTTCAGACCCGCACCCGCCATTTTCGAGGCAAACTACTTGGAAATAGTGTGGGATGATTGTTGCCGTTCTGATGGGGGTAAACCATTTTGCCGTTCTGACGGGGGTAAACCAAATGCTAGCCTTCCGCGCCGCACGCGGTCGGTTAGTCGAGAGTGATGAGGTAGCGGCATTCTTCAGGGATGTGATCCAGCAGCCCCTTGTCCGTGAGCCACCCCTTGCTGAACAGCCGACTCTGGTAGCGCGCCGCGCCATCGCACAGCACCGACACTGTCGTACACGAGCAGCGGCGTTTGGATCGGTTCAGCTCGAAGGGTGTTACAAGCGGTTCATTCGGTTCAGCTCGAAGGGTGTATGTTGTAACAAGCACACCTTTGGATTCAGTTTTACAGGGATGAGGATGTTGTAAATGCTCCATTCGGTTCAAATTGAAGGGTGTGATCATTTTTTCAATAGGTTCAGTTTTGAAATATGCTGTTGAAGGAACGAGTGACGGCCGTGGGGTCTGGCCAAAATAAAATAAAATAGGGAGAGGTGGTCCAGGCGTCGAGGCAAGAGGATACCATTACGGGGGACCATAGTAAACAGGACCAAATATTGTTAGTAAAAATGATAAATATACAGGTTTTTGTGCGTTCCGCAGGTCCTATTTACTATGATACCCCGTAATATTAATAGATAGACCGACCGAACATCAACCTCTTTCGAACTGCACCGACGGTTTTTGGGGACAACACTTGAAGTTATCGTGTGATAAGTTTTCGCAGTTCTAGAAGGGCTAAGGTGTGGCACAAATTCGACCTTACAAAACAGAATATCACACCCACACCATTCATACCTTCAAGATTCACTACTTCAGTAGCCAAAAACACCTCTGTGAAAAACACCATGCCGCAATCGCCTTGGTGTAAAACCCTATTATTACTGGGGCTGCGAATAGGCTGACTACAAGCCTTTGACTAGTTACTACGTACCCCTGACCTGAAATATAAGCACCGAATTGTGCTAATATTAGTGTATACAAGGTTGCTTATTTCCTGTCAGAGGTGGCAGTAGCTATTACTGTGGTTGTCTAGGTATTACAGTCACTGCAGCCGTGTGCAGCAGTTTGCGGATGGAGGTCGACGTCTTTGCATCTAGCTATTCATAGCGCGTTTGTGGTTCGCCGTGTGGTGTCTATTAGGGTGGTTGCGATTTCCTTCCTCTGGTGGGTTGGAATACTTGGTAAAAATACTATTGAAACCGAAGAATGTCACATAACCCAAGGCCAACCAACAACCAACCCACAAACATATTAGGTTAGAAAAACAAATGGTATCATAGGAAAATGTATTTCTTGACCAAATGTTTGGCTGGTTTGTCGTGGGTTGGATTGGCTTTGGATTGCGACGTTCGACGGTTTCAATACTACTTGTTATATTATGTGTTTTCCTACCCAAAGTTGGTAACCGCCTGTCAATATTGTCTAATACTATACTTCGATACAGGATACTCGTATGTATACTAAATAGTTGGCTTTACTCCGCTACCAAGCTAACAACTAGCGGTTAAGCTAAGCCAACTAACAACCTTAATTATTATCCGCTGCCATCAGCATGCAGCAATATGCTACTACTGTAGGAAGGAAACAACACGACCGTCCTTCTTAACCTGCCCGGCTAGACTATAAACCTCGATTGCCACAATGAAAACAAGGCATTCTTCCATCGCCCATCCTCACCGACGGTGTTTCCCTTCCCTAACGCCTCCGCCGCTTTGACCGCTCCAACCATGTTCAGAGCTGAAGACGCTCCCACGAATACCCCCTCATAGTGCAGCAGGTTGTAGACCATCGCGATTGTTTCCGCGTCAGGAATCTGGGGAAACGTGAAACAACCACCAGGCGGGGTCATTCAGGGCTGTCAAGTAAAATGGCTTGACTTGACTTGACAGCTATTACGGGGGACCATAGTAAATAGGACCTAAGGTACACACAAAAACCTATATATTTGCCTATTTTTACTAACGATATTTGGTCCTATTTACTATGGTCCCCCGTAATAGTTACTAGCTGGGTGATGGAATAAATGGCCACTAACTGACTTGGTATACAGTACGCGACATGATATTTCCTCCCAATTTAATGGGGGACTCTATGAGCTAAACCTCCCAAGCTGTCCGTTTGTCTGACCCTTCTATCTCAGAAGCTAAGCACCTACGCACTTTCTTCTCCAAGCGAGGCCTAAAGATTGGCGCCCATGGCACGATTGGCGGAAATCGACAGCTGGCGAAACATACAAGCGGCCTGCAGTTTTCGAGAGAAAGACATGCAGATATGGGAGCACCTCCATCTATCATGGGAACACCCCTATCTATTGATTATGGGAATACAGTACCTCTATCTATTGCAGGAACACCCCTATCTATTTTGAGAAAACCCCTATCTATTTATGATGGGAATACCTCTATCTATTGCAGGAACACCCCTACGATATCTATTTGGAGAACACCCCTATCTATATATTATGGGAATACCTCTATCTATTGTAGGAACACCCCTATATTGTATGGGAATACCCTTATCTGTTCTGGGAACACCCTTATCTCGTGTGGGAACACCCGTATCCCGTATGGGAACACTCCACTGTCCCATACGGGAACACTCCAATCTAGTATATAGTCGCTGCGGGACATAACACCACAAAATATTTACATTTCCTTTGCTACTCTCACCAGGAACGCCCCATCGATAAGCCCCTCACAAGTGGCCAGGTTGCCGGTGACCCTCCCTTGCCCGATTCCTTCCGTGATCGAGCCCCCTTCAGACCGCTCCATCTCGCCCTTAAGCAGGTCCAGGACCAAACAAGCCGCAGGGGAGGGAAACAATCGCGTAAACAGACGGAGACATCATACCTTTTTTTGTTTGCTCACCCTATATATTATCTTCGCGCAATGTCTTTCTCCTTTTCCTTCTCCCTAGACGGTCACTCAGATCCGGGGGCTCTAAGCAGGCTCTTCTCTCCCCTCCACACTACGGTACGCGCCTTCAGTTTCAACGTGATAATAATTCAGCACTTTCTTCCCTCGTCGACTCGCGTCGAATTGTGACGTTGCAGATACCACTCTGCAAAAATAAGATCTTGACATTTATAGTTACCCAAAACAGTTTGCCTTGTAGTTGTTACAAAGCAAAGTATTAATTGCCAAACGATGCGCTCCGAAGCATGCCAGCAATGCACCACGATGCCAAAACGATCGTACCGGCAGGGCTCGGACATCGCACCTTGGTGTAATACGAAAACATCGAAGCGCCAGGTGGGTCCGCCGCGTAGCACTTGATCTCCTTGATGTTCTCCTTCAAAAATCGCGAAGTGCCTTTTAACGCAGCCATTCATGATGTGGAGGCAGGGCGTGCAGCGAGGGGGGTGCACTCATTTTAAGCATGGTCGCAGGCGCAAGACAATAAACCCTCGCATGCCTACAATGCTGGGGGGGGGGGGAGGGGTCAGGTGCACCGGACAATCGTGCGTGATATGGAGGCAGGGCATCCATCGTGGGGGGGGGGGGGGCTCGTCGAACTCACCGGACAACATTACACAGCGAAGGAGTCTAAATTCCAACCAAAAATGTGTGTCAAGGGGGACATCGTGAGTGATGCGCTTCACCGCAAAATATGAGCAGGGGCGGTGTGTGTGTGTGCGCGAGCGCGCTGCCCGACTCCTCTGCACCATGGAAAACAACACCTTCTGCACTGCACCAAAAACACAAGCGATCGGCAAGCTTACAACTCACAACCTCGAATACAGATTTCTTCATATTATAATTACAAGCGAGCGCGAAAATCTAATCCACACCTCGCTTAATTTTTGGTAAACATTTTACCAATGCAAAAATACAGTCTACTCTAATTCCAAGTTGATAAAAAGGCATTCCATTCGGGCTATATTAATAGAGCAGCTTCTCTAAGGAACGCCCCCCCCTCTATGGCTTGTACCCTGCTGTTGAATATCTTGCCATTTAATCCCTTCTATCATAGCACCACACTCCCGATGTGGGGGCAAAGCACTTGGAAATGAACTACGATACTACTACAGTAGGGCCCCCCCAGTAAGGCGGCGGTGTGCCGGAGCAGTATGACCGCCTCATTGGGGGAAGCCGCCTTACTCATTCCAAGTTATGAGTGCAGTTCCTCAGTCGCGCCAAGTGATTTTGACCGCCTTATAGAGGGATACCGCCTCATTCAGACCACCTTATTGGGGGACCCCTGCTGTATTATAGGAGTTGGAAAAGGGGTAATACCTGCGAGTGTGCCACCGGTCCCAACAGCCGCTACCCACGCATCGACTTTCCCCCCTGTTTGCGCTAGGATCTCCGGCCCCGTAGTCTCGTAGTGCGACAGCTGGTTCGCCGGGTTGTCGAACTGGTCAGCCCACACCGCTACCAGAAAATAATATTGAGAGACGAGCGGCAGGAACGTGAAAAACAGGAGGGAGGAAAAATTACACGCGAGTGGAGTCTTAGCTCATCATGTAGCCCTTACAACCCTGGCAGCATCCGGGGGAGTCATTGACCTATGCCTTGAAAGAGGAAAACATCTGAAAAAAGCGCGGCCGGAGTTTCGCGCAGCTTGCAAAGATGAGGGTCGGCTATTGATTTGATCGAACTCACAGCTGACGTATTTGAAATAGTTTTTATAATATATACCTATATTTCGAAAGAGGCATACATACTGTAAAAACGCGCGGCCGGAGTATTACGCAGCTTGCAAAGATGAGTATC
>JBBMKB010074466.1:0-13481 GCA_037833945.1 Alaria marginata | reverse complement strand
CCCCGTGTGGTTTGAAAACCGTTACGACGAGCTATGGCCCACGATTGCACATCACTAGCTGGTACGTGTGCCATTATTTCTTCGTCGAAGTTACTGTAGACTGTTTGTGTTTCAGATGACTGGCGCTGAGCAAGAGTTGTAGAGGTGGTGCCTGAGCTGGCTGTCCACCGCAGAATGTACTTTTCCCGTTTCCGCATCTTCAAACGCACTCGCATTCGTGTCTGTATGGATATATTGGGCTACCTCATCTATCTGTATGTTTTTTTCCAGGTGTAAGTTACCGACTGCTTAGTTTTGTCGATAGGGGAACCCCCCCCCCCCCACCCCCCCCGTGTGGTTAGAAAACCGTTGCGACGAGCTATGGCTCACGATTGCACCTCACTAGCTGGTACGCGTGCCATTATTTTTTCCGTCGAATTTACTGTAGACAGTTTGTGTTTCAGATGACTGGTACGCGTGCCATTATTTTTTCCGTCGAATTTACTGTAGACAGTTTGTGTTTCAGATGACTGGCGCTGAGCAAGAGTTATAGAGGTGTTGCGTGAGCTGGCTGTCCACCGCAGAATGTACTTTTTTTGCCGTTTCCGCATCTTCGAACGCACTCGCAGTCGTGTCTGTATGGATATATTGGGCTACCTCATCTATCTGTATGTTGTTTTCCAGGTAAAAGTTACCCGACTGCTTAGTTTTGTCGATAGGGAAACTCCCCCCGCCCCCCCCGTGTGGTTAGAAAACCGTTACGACGAGCTATGGCCCACGATTGCACCTCACTAGCTGGTACGCGTGCCATTGTTTCTTCGTCGAATTTACTGTAGACTGTTTGTGTTTCAGATGACTGGCGCTGAGCAAGAGTTGTAGAGGTGGTTCCTGAGCTTGCTGTCCACCGCAGAATGTACTTTTGCCGTTTCCGCATCTTCGAACTCACTCGTAGTCGTGTCTGTATGGATATATTGGGCTATTTCTGTAGTTGTACTATTTCAATGGTGGATATATTGCTCTGCTTTTGTTGGTGTTCCGCACTATCAATAGTGAAAGTTTTTCCCCGTGTACTTACCGTAGTTTATTCTTTATCCTGACCATCTTCCAAATGATCCGTCTGCTCGATTGAGTCAAGAAGCCGTGCTCAGGGGCTGCACTCTTGAGGTAAAATCGATCATCTCTGGCAAGATCTCCTCCAACGAGGAAGCAACCGTGTTTCGGGTGAATCCGACTTGGCCTTCGGAAGGAAAGAGTTTGGATGACCAATTTACCACATGAGAGTAATTTTGATGAGTATGGTAACACGTGATGTTGTGAATGGGAGAAACATGTGTCAAGTTCGGATATGATGTGCGGTACAAATGTCCGCCAATGACGAGCCCCGAAGCTCATCGGTGCAAGCCCTTGCGTATCACCCGTCGAGTTGAACCACGGAGAGCCCGTATGCATAATGATACCTGTGTGTAAGGTTGAGGAAATTGCTCTGTCAAGCGGTCTCGAGAGTTCACGGCCGTGTGCCATACTAGTTCGCGGGGAGCTAAGGTTCCTTGAACCTGCAGGGCGGGTTTTACGATAGAGGTAGCACTTTGAGGCGTTTTTATTTTCTGGATGACGTGTCGCCTTAACCCAGAATTGTCGGAATGTCATTCTATGTGTGTAGTATGCTAATTTTGCGTGGATGGGCCACGAATTTGTTCATCGGATGGCGCTGTCAGTTTGCTCAAAAATATGTTTTCGAAGAGGTATAGAGCTCGTCGAGTCAGAAGCTATATAACAAAGACAGTGAACCACTATCGCATAAAGTGTCGCAGCATTAAAACGTGTCACTGTAGCTACAACTAAATGCTCCAGTACGGGTGCATGTCTATATATCAGGTTCCACACAGGAAAAACTGCTGTTTTCGTCATCCAAGAGTCTGGTTTTACCAAGCTAGAATCCTCGCCATGAATATCAATCGAGTGAAACAGTAATTTCAAGAAACAAGTTGAACGTGTAGATTTAGTTGACGGTATAGGTTCACCATGCATTTGGAGAGGCCCGTCATTACTAAACCAGAAACATCAGTAACTGTTAAATCACTATCCATCGTGTTGATGGTCGTTTCAAGTTTGGGCATTTGGAGTGATCTCACGGTAGGGGTGCAGCAATAAGTTCTTGAGCTCCTGACATTAGGAACTCAATATCTCACTCGAAACATCCATTCCAAGATTTTCGCTCGCGCACCCCGATCGTCATTTCCATCCGCTAGTCCTAACAATAATGCTCTCGTAAAATGGTCATACCAACCGGTATATCCTAACTTCAGGAGCTCAACCGGGCAGCAGTCTTTTACCCCCAAACGTGCAACCCCTACCGTGTTATGACTCCAGTATGTGATATCACTATCGTGTTGCGGGTCGTTTCACGTTTGGGCATTTGGTCTGTCCTCTCGTTTGCGTTTGCCGCAAAATCGAGGACCAGTGTCGGTTGATGATACCGTGGCCCAAGCCTGCCCACTTTACGGTACTGCTTTGGTGACAAACTATATCCTTGACGTCAGTCGGCGCTCGTCACCGCTCGCGCCACCATTTCCAGGTAGATAGCGACGCATTCTACGATATGATAGAGGTGAGACATTTTTTTTGGTCTGAACCTCCACCCTTGAAGAGATCTATACCGTCACCGAAAAACTGATTTTGAGCAAACTGAAAGTAAGTGCAGTCGGATAGACAAACCCGTGGCCCATCTATCAAAAAATCATATTGCTAAAGTTGATTGATATTCCGACGATAATTCTACCTCTATCGTAGAACACGCCTGGGAGCAGCTATGACATCTAGAAGCCCATATCTGTTGAAGGTGCAAAGTGGTCGAAGTAGACACCGTAACACGGGTGGACGGGACACCCCCTTTGCGTCGACATTTTAGAAGGTGGACAAAATGACGACCTTCTGAACACTTTTTGGAACGTCAAATATCACAAAAACACGCGGATCCTCACACCATCTGCGAGTTTGGCGTCAGTTTTGGCGATCGGGATGGTGCTTGCAAACGCTGCCGTTTGGAGTTTGCCGACGTTGTGAGGATTGTTCATCATAGATGATTCTCCAAAGTGTGCTCCGAAGGACTGACATATGCCCACCTTCGACAATGTCGTCGAAACGGGTGGGTCCCGCTCCCCCGTTAATTGGTTGTGGTGCATCCACTGATAATACGTTTCGCAAAACAATTTCCTCGTCAAGCTTTTCCCCGGAAAACCCCGGAGAATTGTGAAACATATATATATATGTTTTATAGTTAACAACGAGACCGAATGCGGTCGTCCTTGCTTCAATGATTGCATCCCGTGTATCGCAAAGTTGATGTCTCATTCGCTTTCACCCGTGAGTCATCACACGGTAGGGGTTGCTCTTTTTGGGGTCTAACTTTCTTGACCGGATGAGCTCCTAAAGTGAGGAACCACCGGCTGGTATGCAAATTTTACAAGTACATTTGTTTTACGACTAGAGTATAGAAATGTTGGTCGGGTTGCTCGAACGATAATCTTGGAAGTCATGCTTCCGATGAGATATGGGCAATTGGCATGTAATAGGCGTGGGGTTCGGTGGTGAAGCACCGCATCTTCCATCCATTTTCCGAAATCTAAGGGTGGCCATAGTAGGTGGCCATAGTTCCACCTAGTCCTTGTTTGCATCTGCATATGCAGCTCTTTAAAGTGGGCACACATTACGACATATTTTCCCCGTTGCGGCTGCATGATGTTCGGCAAATTCTCCCGTCTCTTGTTGTCAAAAAGCATCTTCGACGCATCGAGAGCCAAACCTGAAGAATAGCAGTCGGTCTCAGATATAAAATGTTCATTCAAAGCAACGAATACGTGAATGACCAATGCACAGCAAGAGCCAAACCTGAAGAATAGCAGTCGGTCTGAAGGACCCTACTGCCCTTTACCGCGTTGTCATTCCAGCTAATTGTGTTTGGTTATTATTGGCAGTTCCGAAACGGCGTCGATTCGAGCCACTGGCATGTGTCATCTGCCCTCATTGACATGCAGCACGCAGTCGGGGAAAAACAATGAACAAGGCGAGCAACGCTGTTCAAGACGCAGTCTGCTTCCAGGCCATTCGGATATCAAGGTCACCGGAAAGTCGATTTCGCCAAGAATGGTAATCGTACGAATGGATGCTTCTGGATAAGTGATCTCGCTATAAATCCATGTTGGTTGAGCCGAAACTCGCCGGTGGGGTATTCAACCAGTCAGTAAAAACACTTTTGTTTCTGTTGGTATGTTATTTCTCGGAATAAGCGTCGCTTGAAGGTTGACTTTTGAAAAAAACATAACTGCGTCATCGGGTCCGAAAACTGAAGCATGCGTTGATATCGACCCACGTGCTACGCGGTCATTAGCGAAAACTAGGCTTTCACAATAATACGTACTTCCGCAAAAAGAGCAAAAAATTCTCAAGTCTTGGCACCTCGAACACAACGCAAGGCAGCACGACGACAACGGGGAGAGTGGCACTGGGCTGCATCGGCCTTTTCGATGACATAAAAATAAACACCCTGCAACCATATGTTCGTTGTATCGTCGTTCGTCTCTTGGGCATATTCCTTTTGTAAGTTGGTTGGCTATGGGCAGTACAGCAAGTAAATGTGAGATCCCTCGATTAACCCTTTTGTATAGCTTCAGGTAGGGCCGCGGGCCGGCACCCTGAGTCCGTATAGTAATAGTTGAACTAGCTGCGTCAATAAGAAATATGCATGGCTGCATCAGTACGCTGGCGCCTACATGACACCGAACGTAGCGAGGCCATCTCTCGCTAGTCCAAAAGCGCGTCGTCGAAGCGCTCTGGAACTTTAAAAGGTGATGTAGCTGTAATATCCAAGCTCATCTCTTTTCGTTCCTCTCTTCAAGTATTTTTGCATGGGTGTCCGTCCGACAATATGATAGCCTTTTTCATTTATGTACGCCAAAGCAAGTTTGGGTGAATAAACTGGCAGACTCAATCAACAGATAGCTCCAGAAATATACTGGTAGGACAAAATATACAAGCGCGTGGCCCTAATAATTTGCTGCTAAGGTGTCGATCTTTAACCGGTAAGGAACTAGATACATGTTGCATGTACCTTAGCTCGGCTGTATGTCGATATAGTTGCCACACAATGTAAGATCAACACAGCGACAGGATAATCTGTGTGGTTTACCTCATTCTACCCACGCACTCCGTCACGCCGTACTTCGCACCAAATCAATATTTGCTCTGTGGTGACATCATCCAGGCTTGTTGAGGCAAGAACGATAAACATAAAGTATTCTCCGTGTGCGAGTACGATACGTTTGTCAGAGACATCCTGTTTCGGTGACGCCGGTTCTTAGCCTCATAATTACGTTAAAACTCCCATGACACTACTACCCCAGTAAGGCCCTCACGTTATCTTCAAACTACGTATTCACCACGACCCGTGTGCACACCGGAGCGGTCTAGCCCTTCTTGGTGGGGGAAAAATTAAGTGTGCAGCAGTGCAGTACATTTTGTCGACCAAAAGGTCGTTGTATTGGCTAACACCAAGCAACGTCTCAGTCGTTATACGATAGCCCCCTTAAGATTTCTTTAACTAAATCGTTGGTTTTGAAACCAGCTCCCGGCCGCATCTCTTGAAATATTGCGCATTTTGCCACCCCTACGTCATCGTTCGATAGTCCTTTGCTAACAAGAACGCAAATTAACAAATAGTTTAAGTAGCATCCCTCCTCGTGTCGAGAAGCCGTAAAAATCTCGTTCAAGGCAATCGCTGGTGGTTGGGGGGGGTATCTTGACATGAAACTTCTGTGTCTTTGTTTCCTTTCCCTCCCACTTCTTCAGGATGGTTGCAAACCTATGTACACAGCAACCTGTAGGTACCCACAAGCTGTAGGACCCCCCGACAGAGGAACTACCAAGTATGTACATTGTACGAACCGGCTTTTATAGTGCTCAACCCTAAACGACCTACTGTATGCCTTTGCGTCTTTTCCTCCCACTACACCACACAGCGTACTAACCTGTGCTCAATAAGATGTTTAAAGTCGGGTTAGCCCGGTAGTGCTCCACGACAGAGGTGCAGTAGGACATGCCGAACGACGGCTGTAGTTTTCATTACCATTTACCATTCAATTCGAAGCGGAGCTACCTCGTGCGTTTGCTGAGGAGATATAAGGTTTCTGCATGTTGGTTGGGATAAATACTCGCCTTATTCCGTAGGAGCCCAAACGAAGCCACATGGGAGCTCGTGGGTGGATCAGGCAAAAACCACGGGCACCTAGTGAGCGATCTAAGGCGGGCTTACGGGAGACCTACGGGAGACCAACGGGGCATCAATAGGTGGCCCATGGGAGACCCCACAGGGACAAGTGGGAGATTTGTCTGGGCGACCCATGAAAGCCCATTTGAGAACCAAGGAAGACCATGGAAGGCCACGGACACCCGGGTATAACATCTGCCATTGGAGGACCCCGGCAGACTTATGCATCCTGCGGACGTCAATAGGGAGCCCATGACCGATCTAACAGATCCCATCGGTAGTAAGGCTCAATGGAGCCCATGTCCTACCCAAGGAAGTCCGTTCAAGGCAACGGGGGTCGACGAGAGGCTCGTTGCACACTACTCGCGGAAGCGCATGAGATACCCATATAAGAGCTCGAAGGAAACCCACGGGAGACCCATGAGCGAGCCACAGGAGATCCGTAGAAGTCTATAAAAGTCCACGGGAGACCCATGCGAGCCCATGGGAGGCTCATGAAATCCCCTGAACTCCGCGGGGTGCCCTAGAGAGCCTCATGGCTGCCAATAGAAGCCCGAGGAATTCCATAAGTTCCCAATGGAAAACCACGTGCATCCTGAGTAAGTCCCACGATAATCTCATAGGATATCCATGGCAGACGCACGGGTAACCCTATGTGGCGTAACAGAGGTCCAGCTTAGTCCATTGGTCTCCACGATAAACCCCTGGACGTCCATGGAGAGCCTTGACAGATTCATGTGTGAAACATGGGACACCCATGAAGGGGCTACGAGAAGCCTATGCACTACAACGGTATACACATGTTAGATCCATGTCCGCCCACGCGAGACTCATACCATTCAACGGATGGCAGTTGTTGTTAGAGTCATCCCACGGTAGAGGTACCCGCAGGAAGCTTATGAGCTCCTAACATTGGGGAGCTCCATATGTCACCTGAAACATGATTTTCAAAGTTGTTTGCTCGCGCAGCCCGACCAACATTTTCATGCGATAACCGTGAAACGAATGTACGCTTGAAGTTATCATACGAACCGGTGGTTCTTCACTTGATGAGCTCAACCGTTTAGAAACGTTTCGCTCAAAACGTGCAACCCCTACCGTGGACACAATCTACGACAGAGGTGCACCATTTGTTTTTTGAAGCTCCCGACTTGAGGAGCTCTTTACCCTCACCGAAGAAATGGTTTTGCGCAAAACTGAAAGTGCAGTCCGTGAACAAACTTGTGGCCCATCAATAAAAAAAAGCATATACGCAAAAGTAGAATGACATTCCGACGATCTTGGGTTAAGGAGCCCCGTCATGCAGAAAATATATGCGCCAAAACGTGCTACCTCTATCGTAAAACGCGTCCGTGGGATTACTCGTAAGCCAACGGGAGGCCCATGGATGTTCTCGGGAGTCCAACGCAGACATAGGGAAGTCCATGAGAGGGCACATGGGTCGCGACTCATCCCACGGTAGGGGTCTCGCACGTTTTGAGGTAAAACCTTCTTGACCGGTTGAGCTCCTGATGTGAGGAACTACCGGTTGATATTATTATGTTACGAGTGTAAATATTTTAGGACCAGCGGGTGACAACGTTGATCGGGTTGCGCGAACGAAAATCTTGGAAGTCATGTTTCGGGTGAGATATTTTGCCCCTCATATCAGGAGCTCAAGAACTTTTTGCCGCACCCCTACCGTGGGCTGACTTACGATGGAAGCCCAAAAGAGATTCATGCGCGACATATGAGAGTCCATGCGACACCCCGTAGAATTCCATTAACGGTCATGGTTGTCTACGGCACTCCTATCGAAGTCCATTGTCATCCATGAGAAACCACGAATCTCCATGATTGCCCCCAGTGAAAAACCATGGAATCGAGTGGAAGCCCGCGTGAAACCCATGGGCGACAATGGGAGCCTCCATGGGATTTCATGGGAGACTCAGGAAATACCATGAGAACGTACGGGAGACCCAGGGAAATGCATGCGGTCGACGGGAAACCCAGGGAAGTCCATGGGATCCCACGGGAGACCCATATGAGACCCCTGAAATTCCGTGAAAGTTCATAGTGGTCCACGGGACATCCATCGAAGCCTGTGGAAGCCCATTTAGAGACCAATATTCGACCGAGGGGACACCTTGGCGCTTGATGACACACATTCGGGCTTTAAAAAGGTCGGACATTCGTCTCACGACGCCTCACATTGACTTCCATGGGTCTACCATAGGCCTCCGTAGGTGTTCCGGTGGCCTTCATTGACTTGCGCGGAAGACCCGTGGGCTCCCATCAGTGGTCGATGGTTCGCCAATGGGTTGTCTATGAATGCTTACCACCTCTCATGGGAGATGATAATTAATCCATTGGTACAGAATGGCAGACCATGGGTTATACGTTTGACCAATGGGTCTCCCATGAGTGCATCTTGAATGCCAAGGGTTACAGCAGTCAACCCAAAGATTTTGCATAGGCTTCCACGGGCGTTCATGCTTCGACTTTGTACGTCTGTTGATTGTCATTCGGCATCCATGGTCCTACGGGTATTGGCCATACGCTCCCATAGGGCCCCATGGGTCGCCAACGAATAGCTCAGGCCCGTAGGGGTTTACATGCACAAAATTCCAATAATATAGGACCCATGGTTTACATTGTGGGCAAATAATCAAAGCGGAGTCTATGTAGGTCACCCATTGACTTTCATGGGCCTCCTCTCAGGTTCCGTGGATATCCATGGGTTTCCCAAAGGCTTTCAGGTCTTTCACCAGGTCTCCCGTGGGCTTGCATGGGTCTCATGGGTGTTCACACATCAAACAAGGGTCTCCCTCGAGCATCCATAGGCTCCCATAGGTGCCCGCTAGCCCAACGTAACTCGCATTGACTTCCCGAAGGCTCCTACTCCCGCCATAGATACACAGATCGTGACGGTAAAGCGAGATAGCATGAATCCTTTTTCGCATTCATTACTTGAACATAGAAATCACCTGGCGCTAAAAATACCCGAAAACGGTAGGTCACTTGTGATACAACACAAAGCCGAAAACAATCCCATTACAATTCTGATTTCTCTCTAGCTCTCCTGCTAGTCGAATGCACGTTCTCCTGCTGCTGTGCTGTCATCAATACAAACCCAAACAGTCTAAGCCCTCTCAGCTAAAATAGCATTTCAATTACCCGCAAAGCCACCCTGTTTTATCGCAAAATAACAAACAAATGCGAAACAACCAGCTCACGATTCAATCAAAATAATTCAGATTTCAGATTTCTTAAACAATACTGGTGTTCAAATAACCAATCATGACTACGCGTACCCTCCCTTATTCAGTAATCAGTATCGACGTACCGTGGACACAAAAAAAAGAAGTAAAGAATACCTGCAATATCAGTAACATTGGTATCCATCAATACCACAAAAAGAAAAAGAAAAATGACTTCAGTCCGTCCAGTCACCTTCTGGGCCTGTCCATACCAGACGCTGCGAAGCGCGCTAGGTTTACAAGATTGTTTGGTTTGAACATGAAAATACGCATTGCCAACTAACTACCAGTAGGATGGGGCTACCATTCAGGACTGACCCAAACGATACATCTCCAACCATTGACGACTTTCCAGCCCCCGTCGCAAACGATTACACTGCAAATAATAGTACGATCGGGCTAAAACAAACAATATATTTCGATCGATTATCAGTCATCCATCGCAAGAATAAAAAAATCATCAGGTTCCTCCAAAAAAGAGTCAGACACAATCCCCCGCCCCGCGTAATAGTTACTGGAATAAAACATCCGGCAAGCGATCACCCCGGTCTGCTCCCTCCACGATCCTCCTGCTTATGCTGTTGCTGCTACTACCGTGGAGTGCACGCGGCAATGCCGCGCGACTTAATTGCCTGCAGACGTCAACCCTCGTTTTTGATACTGCTGCAGACAGCTCACGATACCCCACGTCCGCCATCTCTGCCGCTCATTGCTCCGCAGTAGAGCGCACGCAGCAATACTGCGCGAGTTCCCCTTGCCATCCGACACGGACGGCCGGGTGCACACGGCCTGGGTACAGCCGTGCGACATTTCGCGAAATGGGCAGACATGTACTCCAACATCTGCACCTGCCACAACCAACCCTTTCAAATGGCATGCACATGACCAATACATGTCGTGATACAGTACCCCGGCCACTGCACACGGCGGGGGTGCCCGCGGGTAGCGTTCCACCGTAGAACTCGAAATTCGCCCTTCCGCTACGCGTGATAGGGGGGGCTTCGGTTAGACTACCGCCACAGGACGCTGTCTTTTTTAAAACGCTGACACCTTAAGCTGATTGTCTTCGGATTCAGAACCCCCCACCATCGCAAGCACTGCCTCCTCCTGTAGTGACACTGCACCCTTGTCCACCGGCGTTGTAGTACAGCAACGTGATGCCTTTTGGCATCTCTTTCTAGTTCACTCACCTTGGTCGCTGCGTTGCTCACTCGAAAAAGCTCGTGGACGCTGTCGTCTCGAGCTGTCAAACCGCCAGTAATGATATTCTTTAAGGCAAAGGCGCGGCGTTAACAGACAGGTTGACTACAGGCGGGTTGGGGCAACGAGCACGTGTGGCAGCACGGACAGTGGTGTGGTAACTTTGATATCTTTGCTTTGATGGCGTTTAGAATAACTCCAGGCAGGCTTGATAAGGAACCCCGAATTTCCCAGATAAAGGAACTCAAGGAACTCGGGTTTCCTACCTCACCGGGAGGCATTCCGTTTCTGTTTCATGTCCCTATTTTCCCCACATGGAATACCGAACGATCGTCCGACAGCCTTTTGTCCACGATTTACACCATGTACCCTCCCCGCGATGCTGGTCCGGTCAGACATTACGGTATCTCAGAATAACCTAGTGCTCTACGGCGCTCCCCCGGTGCCCGTTACGCTGCAACATCCCCCCTGCCCGACCCATAACTAGCGTCGGCACAAAGCGGGCCTCCCGATCGCAGCCTGGTAACAGCATGAGCACCTTCCTCCTCCTTCCGTTGTTGCTGGCCCGGCGTGGTCCTTTGTCCTCTCCAAACTAGACGCTTGGCTAGCGTCGGAGTGGAGCCTGGGATAGAGTATAGCCATCGGCTTCTCCTCGTTTTCCCTTGTCCATTCGTGGGAGAGGGCTTACTTCTTTCGCTGGCGTCTCTCGTCTATTCAGGACCCCGGTGGTCATTTCCCGGCGACTACGCTCTTCCCAGTCTCCGTCTGAGTATCGTATCCGCCTGTATGGTGTTTGGAAGTCATACACGTGTCCCACAATCACGCCACTCACCCCATCGTCTCCCTCGAACGACCTCCCTACCTGGGTACCTGCAGGGAAGTCACGCAGCGCCTTCGTGCGCAACTCCGAGTCTAGCTCCCCTTTCGACGGGGTCGATTCGGGCCTGCGACGGCAGTCCGGACCATCGTATGTCCCCGAGAGGGCGTGAAAAACGTCGAGTTGCAGAGGGGTGAAGCTGTCCCGGACCTCCTCTTGTGACAACCACTCCGAGCATGTGCCGCTTTGGTATCGACATCTGTACTGGCACTCCCAGGCTCCCGTTGGGCCAGTCTACACCTGCCGGTCGATTAGTGTATACAGCGGCACCGCTACCGTCGAGGTTCCCGCCAACCCCAAGTCCGCACCCCAGTCTAAATGCGCGAGTTCGTCCTCGAAGTCATGGCGCAGACGCTCCGACCGTTCGTGTAACGCCTTGATATTGGCTGCTGAAACACCCTTCCTCTGATCCGACGGTCGTTCAGCGTCATGTGGTAGCTCAAACCCGGCTGCTCAATGGCCGTCACCTGCCACGGCCCAGTCCAATGTTCGTGTGCTAGCTTCGCGTGGACGCCCTCTCTCGCTAGTTTGCTGTCCGCCTCATTCACTAGGACCATGTCTTCTACGCGTACATGCCCGCCTGTACATTTCCGCTTGATCACTGCGTTGTGTCGCGTTCTTCAGCGGTTTTGCTCCTCTTGCCTTCTCTTAAGTATGCCCCGCAGCTCCAAGAATGTTTGCTGCTCCTCTGCCACGAAATTGTCAAGTCCTTCCTGTGCGGAAGGTGTCGTCGTCCATCGTAGGGGTGAGAGTGTCAAGGTTTGCACGCGCGACCCTGCCGAACAGCATTCAGAACGGCGTTCCGCCTGAAGGGAGGCGGGGGTTCGGCGTTGTTCGTTGAAAACAGCAAGCCGCTCCTACGTTCTTGTCCCACCGTCCGGATCATCCTTTGCAGAGTTCTTCCATTACCTCGTGAAGCCACCTTTCCATCCGCTCTACGGCACCTTGGCTGCGTGGGTGGTCGGAGGGTCCGTTATCAAGTGATACTCTCATCCATCGGCACAAATGTCCGACTACCTTGGCAGTGAATTCCCCCCCGCATCACTCCTGATTGACATCGGCACCCCGAAATGGAGATGCAGCTCTGGAGGCCTTTGTGCCACCCCGACTGAGTCGTTGGACGTTAGTGGGTATGCGAACGGAAACCGGCTGCCCCCGTCCACCACCACCAGCAGGTACCGGTTCCGGCCCTAGAGACGTGCTTCATGTCCTGGAGATCCATCTCCAGTACTTCCCACGGCCATAGCAACCGAGCCGGCATCATCGCCACTCTTTGACTCCAGGCTCGTTTTCTCCTTCTGCACCCGCTGGATAGGACGTAGCCCCTGACGTCCTGTGCTATGGTCGACCGCCAGTACTTGTTTTTGACGAGCAACAGGGTTCGCGCGACGCCCGGATGTCCTTAAGTGCCGTGGTCAAACGCCGGCACCCCTGGTACGAGCGCTCTCGGGATATCTGGTTTCGGCTCTTTCTCCGGAGGAGCGTTCCAGAGTAAGTCATTGTCGTTGAGTGTGTAGAGCAGGCGAAGAGTGACCCTGTCATGCGTCACAGATGCCGCACACAATAACATAGGTCAATAATCAAATACCAGTACCTAAGAATCCCAATCACCCGAAACGACACGTAACCGTGAATGTTGAAAAGCTAGTTCCGGGCAAGTGTCACACCTGCAGCAGAGTTTGTGAGCCTCGGGAAACGTTTCTTGGGGATCGAGGAGCACGTTGCAGTGAGCTGCCCCCGCTGCGGTGCAGCCGAAGTATATTAGAGATGATACTTGTCAGTACATCATTATCGTTGCTTGATAACACTAAAAGTCATCTGGCATACATTTACGTGTTGTACATACTACAGACAGTCTTCAGTCTGTTGATTATCGATTATCAATGCAGTATGTCTCAGAGGTGATTATTTGTTTTGGGCATAT
>JBBMKB010074455.1:0-13482 GCA_037833945.1 Alaria marginata | reverse complement strand
AGGGAGGGAGGGAGGGAGGGAGGGAGGGAGGGAGGGGGGGAGGGCCTCGGACAAGCTACCACGTGGCAAACAGTCGGGGAAGGTAGTCGGTGGGGCTTCCTCGGACACGCTATCATGTGGTAAGACAGCCGGGGTTAACATTCGGCGTTGAGCCGGATGAACGTTAGACCCTTCATTCTGCGGTTCTTTTTGTTTTCGATCCGACTTGGGCTTTTCAGTCAATCGCAGACATTTTACGCCCGCAAAACGAGGGAGTCGGCCGCGCGCTTCTCGGAATGAGTCCACATATTCTCCAAGAAGTACCCGGTTTAGATGCCGCTTCACCCGGAACACAGTTCGAATTGATACCGACGAGCCAAAGTCTGACTAAAAACATCTGATTTACAGTAGTTCCAAATCAGAAAATGGCCCTATAATAATTTCTGACGATGGACGACTTGGTTTTTTTTTTTTGTCAGATGATGCATTTTGAGCAAAAACTCGAACTACGCCTTTGGAGAAGCGGAAATTTGAGCTCGGTACCTCTCGGAGAGAGATTCTGAACTAATTCCGAGATGTGCGTGGCTGTTTTCCTTTGTTTATTGCCCAAAATAGTCGTAAACGCCAGAAAACCGAGAATCGAATTGCATAGAATCTGATCCGCATAACGAACGACCTCCGCGACAAGTCGAGGGCGGCTGGACGTTTATTTGAGGCGGAAGTTGTCCTGCTTCGCCATAGGGGAAGTCTTTCAGGGGCAGGGATTATTATGAGATGAATAGTAGACTGCCGCGGACAGCTATCGCGTGATATACAGTTGGGGAAGGTAGTCGGTGGGACTTCCTCGGACACGCTATCACGTGGCATGTAATCGGATATAGTTGGGGATAAATTTCGACGCACATTTGGGGTTTAGCCGATTGAGCGCCAGTGTCAAGTTGGGGGCGGGGGGGCGTTTGTTTTATGGCGTTAGTTGTCGTGCTTCGCCGTAGGGGAAGTCTGTCAGAGGAAAATACTACTATGAAATGAATAGTAGACTGCCTCCGACAGCTACTGCGTGATATACAGTTGGGGAAGGTAGTCGGTGGGGTTTCCTCGGACACGCTAGCACGTGGTATGTAGTTGGATGTAGTTGGGTTAAAGTTCGACGCACATTTGGGGTTCAGCCGATTGAGCGTCAGTGATGGGTTGGGGGCGGGGGGGGGTTTATGTTATGGCGTTAGTTGTCTTGCTTCGCCGCAGGGGAAGTCTGTCAGAAGAAAAGGCTACTGTTAAATTAATAGTAGACTTCTTCGGACAGCTACTGCGTGATATACAGTTGGGGAACGTAGTCGGTGGGGCTTCCTCGGACACGCTATCACGTAGTATGTAATTGGATATAGTTGAGGGTTAAAGTTCGACGCGCAGTTGGTGTTAGGCTGGTTGAGCGTCAGCGTTAAGTTGGGGGCTGGGGAACGTTTATTTTTCTCAGGAAGTTGTCCTGCTTCGCCGTAGGAGAAGTCTGTCTGAGGCAGGGACTAGTATCAGATGAATAGTAGACTGCCTCGGACAGCTGCCGCGCGATATACAGTTGGGGAAGGTAGTCGGTGGGACTTCCTCGGACACGCTATCGCGTGGTATGTAGCTATATATAGTTGGGTTAAAGTTCGACACGCCGTTGGCGTTTAGCTGGTTGGGCGTCAGAGACGAGTCCGGGCCGGGGGTGTACTCATTTCGGGGCCGGCGGAGGGGGGGGTAATATTTGTGGCGGAAGTTGTACTGTTTCGCCGTAGGACAAGTCTGTCAGAGGCAGGGACTAGTATGAGATGAATAGTACGCTGTCTCGGACAGCTACCGCGTGATAAACAGTTGGGGAAGGTAGCGGGTGGGACTTCCTCGGACACGCTATCACGTGGTATGCAGCTGGGATTAATTTTGGATGCGCGTTTGGCGCTTTGCCGGATACGCACAGGTACAAGTCGGGGACAGAGGGAAGTTTATGTTGGGGGGGGTATGTACTTACGGTCTGCCAGTAGCAAACGGGCTAAGAAACACTTCACATGCGGCCTAATTGTCATGCTTCTTCCATACGCCCCGCTCCACTGACAGCCCAGCGTGTGACACAAGCTACGGTAGGGGTGCACCTGGCTTTTCTAGGGCTCCTGACTCGAAGAGCTATATATCTCACCCCAAAACAAAACTTGAGAAAAATGAGCGTGCGGCGCGGTCACCAATCCCATGGCATAGGTATGTAACGAACACTATTATACAGTACGCGGCATGTGTTCAGATTTGGCAGTTAAGAATTTCAGGATGACTTTTTATGTCATTTAAGAATTTACAGCTACCAGGTAAGCATTTGTGCTCGGCAAGGACGCCATTCTAAATCCTACCAGGTATATGAATAGGCTTTAAGAGCCTGTGCTTAACGTCGACATCACAATAAGCCGCGAGCCTTCGCCAAAATAGGAGATTCTTAACTGCTGTTGTCGCGTACTGTATTGTAAAGAACAAAGCATAGTGGGTAGTTCCTTTGTTTGGGAGCCCCGATGATCAGAATCGCTTCGGCCCAAAAGTGCCACCTCTATCGTAGCACGCGTCGTGTTGTCGCCAAGGATGGTCTCGCCGACTCCGTGGATAATTGCTGAGATAGATTCGCACGAAGCTATTTACAGGAAACCATAGTAAACAGGACCTACGTTACACACAAAAACTTTATATTCCCCTATTTTTGATAACAATATTTGGTCCTCTTTACTAAGGTCCCCCGTAAGTAGCAGGAAGCGGAGCACATTTCCGTCTGTCATTGGCGCCACAAGTCTGATCACTGTGACACATGTATGCTTGTCAGTTTACTCAAGCTGAGAGTAGAACCAATGCAATGTTATCGTGTGGGGGAATACGACGATTTATTTGCGAGCTGTGTGGGTGTGCGGGGCGCAAGAGAACGTAAGGGTATAGTACGCTACTTGACCTTTGTCGTCGTCCAACACAACTATGTTACAAAGGTTACGGTACTTGAATCTCGTCGTCGCCGTCCTAAAAAACTTCGACGCGGGACTCGTCCCGTTAGATCTCTATGATAGAGCTCGAGTTGAGAGTAGGACCGATTAGATGCTATCGTGGACACGATTTTATCGTGTGGGGTGTACGGCAGTGAGCGGGTTGTGTTAGTGCAGACGCGACGTGTCGCCAGCACTAAGAGTGTAAGTCTCGTCATCATTTTTTTTTGTCGTCTCGTCAGCTCTGCTCCGCCATACGATACCAATATGTACTAGAAAGTGGACCGGAAACCTGCTTCAAGCGGCCAAAACAGCTAGGAGGCCTCCAAAAAATAGACTCAGCAGTCGTCTAGGAATTACGCTTCAAGAAAGTGGCTTCAGAATTATAGAGCCTGATTGTTTACAACCCGAGAAGGAGAATTGACGAAGAATACGCTACTTGAACTTTGTCGTCGTCGTCCAACACAACTACGACGCGGGACCCGTGTCATGAGCTCTATTATAGAGCTCGAGCTGGGAGTAAGGCCGATGCGATGCTATCGGGGATGCGATGGTATCGTGCGTGGGTGTACGGCGGTGTGCGAGCTGTGTCCGTGCGGGCGCGACGTCTCGTCAGGAATCAGGGTATATACGTCTTGTTATTGTTAACGTTTTTATCGTCTCACCAGCTCTGCTCCACCGTACGGCATCAAAGAGTACTAGAAATACACTGGAAAACTGCTTCAAGTGGCCTACGGTACGAAGAGTGGCCTCAAAAAAATGATTAAGTAGTCACCTAAGAATTGCTCTTCAAGAAAGAAGCATAAAAAACGCGGCTTCAGAAATATAGCCGTTTTTTTACCCGAGAAGGACAACTAAAGAGTAAACTCTTAGGACATTCCATCTAGCCATCGCCCTGACAAAAAGCATATACCTGGTAAGTAACAGTGCGTACCATTCATAAAAAAAGGCTACCAACTGCGTACTAATACATATACATCCTACCACGGTACATACAACACTTGTAATTAAGCGACTTGCACCCACGCACGCTCCTCAGCAAAGGCAGAGCAGCGCAATATTAAAAGGATAAAACTCGCCCCATGTCGCACTAATTACAAAACTACTATACGGACAAAAATTGAAAAATTAAAAACGAAAACGGCGAAACCTCCATCTTCCAACAACAACGTCGGTCGCCTGCCTCCGCAGAAATCTCGGGTCATTTTAGAGAGGTAAGCGAAGGACTAAAACGCCTTCTCCTCTGACCCTATGAACGAAACGACCCAGACCAAATCTGGCCTGGTTCCACCGATGTTACTACGGGCGCCTTTCCTACGCAAGATAAAGCGGTGCGATGGCTATTGATATCCATCTGCGCTTGCGGAAGCTGCCCGTCCCATAGTTATTTCCCCCCTGTAGTATGAATACCCCTCTTTCCCGGAATGTATATATCTCTCCCTTCAGCAGAAAGGGATACAGTCACGTCCAACTCGTCAATCGAAAACGCAAACCCAGTGTCTCGAAAGCACATCAATCGGTACGTCCGCCGTTTGAAAACGCTTGCCCTGCCGAAATCGACACATCCGGGCATACTCTGTTTGTTTCCCCCTTTTCCTTGGGGTGGGCCGTGAACGCGACTTCATCGATACTTCTGGCACTGTCCGCCATCACTTGAGTCGCAACCTTGCGACCCACATCTACCAACTACAAATGAAACTCCAACTCCAGCTTCAAGTTGAAGTTTGCGCTCGAGCTGGAACTTTCCTCTCCACGGAACCACGACGTTCCAACTGTGTTTGATTCCACCCTGTGCTAATCCTGCTGCAGTACTGCGCATTCACAGACCCTTCTACGACCGCCGCCGCCACCGCTGCCACTATTGCCGCCACCACTACCGCTACGCCACCCGGCCGCACGTGCGCGGCGGACCAGACAACCGCCACTTCAGCAGCCTCGCTCAGCTTCATGCCCCCCACGGCTTGAAGGCCGACTGCCCCTTGGGGACCTGTCTGGCGATGTCCGGGAAGTGGCGCTGGAGAAGGTCGTGCATTCCCTCGGTGTTGGACACGCGGTCGTAGCCCTCCTGGGAGTACACCTTTTGCGAACGCGACGACGTGACAGCAGCATATGGCGCGGCAGACGGTTCCATTTAAAACAAATCGCTATCGTGGCGCATTTGAAGCGGAAACTGAGAACAAATAATCCGACTCTATTGTCACACGCTAGTCCCTGCTGTTTCGAAGCCGCCTCTATCAGTCGGGTGGGTGGGTGGGTGTTGGCGGACCTTGTCCCGAAATTCGGCACGTTGTACTGTGGCGTACACACGCATATGTCTACATACACAAACGTAAGCATGAAAACGACGACCACGACCACGTCGATTCTACGTGGGTTGATTGCTCAATTTCGCACACCGCACCTTCGGGGTGAAGTCCTTGGTGAAAAATCGGTCCGACTCGAGACGGCGGCTGGCCATGACGATGAAGATGTGGAAAGAAGTCTCGCTGCAGTAGCAGTATATACCAAAACAAAACAAAACAAACGGAGGGGAGGGGAGGGAGAAACGTGAGAAAAGCGGCAACCTGATCATGGCAGCACTCGGACTAGCAAAGATGATCACAGAATCGTGTCGGACAATACGTCACCTATACATGACTGGAGAAGAAAATACGTACGAATGATATAACACGCCAGGTGGGTATTATATACACTGGAGAAGAAATGTAACTGGACGGGTACGGTTGGAGCGACTCGCGAACAATGACATAAACAAAACAAGTATTGAGAAAGGCAAGAAACGCCCGGAAAGAGAAACGGGAAAACAAGAGGAGCAAAAGGGCCAAACCAAGGAAGGCGACATTCTTACAGAAACCTGGTAGCCGTCAGAACAGAGAAAAGACCGCGCTTTCTACTGTGGTCATTCATCGTCACAGCTCCTACACTCTAGTTTAATCCTCCTACCTCAAAAATTAAAATGGAAAAGGTGCCACGAGCCAGAGAATACACCAAAAGAGCTACTTGCTGATTCATGGTTTAGCCCTCGTAGTGCACCGTAGTCCAACCACCAAAACCATATGGTAGGCAACCATCAGTGCAAGATTTGCATCGCGTGCACATTCCCACCGTTTTATCGCTTTGTAGAAATAATTATGCTGCTAATAGACAACGGTGAGGTTGTTCAATATTTCTGGTACCCGAATCTTCGCAAGCTCAGCAATGTATACGTCGGTCGCATGTGTTTGTGTTCTGTCATTTTACAGCAGCAGCAGTATCTCGGGGGTTCATCTTCCAATTCCTCGTGTCACGGCTTCTCGACAACTTCATTTTTTGTTTATTGTTTCCCCCGTTTTCTTTTTTTAGTTTCTCGTCACCTGATGGCGAAGCCGTCGATCTTGTCCTCGGCCAGGTTTCCGACGAGCGTGTCGCACAGCTCGACGTCGTCACCGTACACCTCCTGCAGCGCGTCCTGCTCACCACCGATCCGAACGAAAAAAAATAGTTGGACGCCAAGCGCGCGAGAACAAGTACGGCGGCAGCACAGCAGAGCATGCAGCGAGATCAGAAGGAGCGAAAAACGTGAAACAAAACAAAAGAAAAACAAAGGACTGCCAAAATTGCCTTCTTCAACATGTATTCTGTTTTTTAGTGTGTCGGAGCGACCATCTTTGCAGCACGAGCGAAAAACGGGTGCCACCCTCAATGTCGTATCGGCATTTCCATCGCCGTGGTGTAAGGCCTGACGTGCTCGGCAAGGACGCCTACGGTCACCAGCAAACGCAAACTCACGCCTCCCCGAAGAAAGGAAGAGTGACGAAGGCATCAAGGCAAACACAACCGCACGGCAAGGACAACATCCGGCGCCATCACATCGTCGTGGAAGCACACGCGGCGCAACCCGAAAACATTCGACGTTGAAAATGGGCTATAATGGAAGCTAGGGCACAGAGAACGCGCATCGAGAAAATACACTACTACTATTAGCTGCTGCTCCTGTTCGTGTAGGATTTACTGCTGCTGCTCCTGGTGCTGTTGTTGCGGCTGTTGTTGCTGTTGCTACTGCTGCCGCCGATACTGTTACCCCCGCTCCTGCTGCTGCTGCTGCCATCGTCGTAGTCTGTCCTGAACAACTGTACACTTAGTTAACATTGCGGCAAGACCCACCTGGTACTCTTTGTCCTTGGTCAGGTCGCTCCACTTCTTGATGGGGTTCATGTTCATGGCGCGGCGCATGTCGTTGTACCGCGGTACGCCTGGCTCACAGTGATACAGCCACCGTGATACCAGTAGGGGTTGAAGTACAGGGTAATCGTCCGCGGTTGCGGCAAGGAGGGGCGGCGGCGGGGGGGGGGGGGGTGAGCGCTTGGTTGGGGTCTGCAAGTAGACTCGGGAGTCCAGCGCTTGCGCTCGGCGTCACAAAATTGTGGTGTAGTATTTGCGACAAAAGTCAAGAAAATTGACCCACGAGCTCCACACCATCAATCCAAGACCGACTAAACCACTGGGGCAGAATAATCCAAGCATTCAAGCGACCGCCCGACTAGAACAAAAGGGTACCAAAACACCAGGCCACCTTAAATTCGTGTCACGACCGGCTGCACCAACTACCCGCCAGTCGGCCAAACAGATACAAAATAACAGAAGAAACGAAGGAAAAAAAACGCCAAGAAAAAATATACGGAACAAACAAATAAACCAAAACCAAATAAAAGTCAACTAATATACTAGAGTAGAGGCCTTTTGCCAAATACCAACAAGCGCCACAAAGAAGTTGGCACGCAAGCCCGCTGCTCCTAAATCGACGCTCATCTGCCTGAGAGTGGGCGGAGCGCCGCGCAAAGAGACACGAAAGGGCGTGCGCACACACCTCTTCCACCCCTTCATTCGGTAGGCGGCTGACTTAACGCACCACCGCGCAGCAACAACAACACAGTGACAGCAAGAATAACAGCGCTACCACCAATAACAACAACACGGCAACAACAGCGGCCACACAGCAACAACAGCAGCTCCCCCCAACAACAGCAGCATCAACACCAACAGCGCCATTCGGTCCTAACGACGAGTAATAACTAACAAAGCATCCACGCCCCCCACAAGCGAAAGACACCTTACGACACCCCCGGCATCTCCGACATCTACTAACACGCCAACCGGCATCCACACGATCTAGGATTATTTAGCTACCACCCCAATCCATGCCATCCAACCCCGCCCTACCCCACTCGACCCCACCGCCCTGCTCTGCCTTTCGTCGTACCTCGGGCGCGGTCCCTATAGATGTCGAGCACCGCGAGGTCGACCGGGGCATCGGGCAGGGGGACGCCGGCGTTGTCGGTGGGGGGGACCTTCCTGAAAAAGCTGGGGTAGTTGAATAGCGCCAAAGCGCCGCATGGGTCGCGGATAGCCGACTGAGGGGTAGGAGAAATCCAGAACAGTGGACGGGAGGGCGAGTGCGAGGGTGGGCGAGCGAGCGGGGGGGCTAATGTGATAAGTTATCGCCTAGGTTGATGACCTGCTGCTGGTGTTCTTGCTTTGGAACGTGTGCAACTGGTTCGTGATGGATTGAATTGGGAATACGTTGTCGCGGGACCGTGAACAGAACTACTGTAGTGTAAGCTGCGGCAGTTGCTGGTTATCATAGTACAGTAGTAGCAGTAGTACAACTACAGTTCCGATACCAGTCTACTAGACAAATACTGCTACCAGGGTGGTATCAAATAAACCCTCCGAACCAAGACAAAGATAAGAGTGAGCAGAACAGTAACCCACCTTCCAGAAGGGCCCTGCGCCAATCCTGCGAAGAGTGTTCTCCCCCTCCACGG
This sequence comes from Alaria marginata, assembly GCA_037833945.1. NCBI lineage: Eukaryota > Phaeophyceae > Laminariales > Alariaceae > Alaria > Alaria marginata. The sequence goes on along the minus strand of JBBMKB010074455.1, from coordinate 4,718 downwards.
CGCAGAGAGCCTCCATCTCGACAGTCTCATTGGCCACCTCCATCTGAGCGGCCGCAAAACAGAGACAACGGTGTCAGGCAAGAGAAGAGCCCGTACGTACAACAACTGCAGAGTACACGTACTCGTATAGTCTACCAGGTAAATACTGTAGTTACACCAGAAAAACGAAACATAAACACGCAAAGAAAGCGAGGGAAAACAACTACAGACAGTGTTGTTTTTTGTCCCTGAGCTATTCAATAACAAGAACAGCGTTGATAAAATCGAGATCATATATTATTTGTGGTTCTGTCGTCGATATCAAAGATGTCATAGTGTACCGTAGAGCATGACGGTGAATAATACGTTAGGACGAGAGGTATGGAGCCGTAAGAACAAATCGAAGTCACCAACCGCAGCGCAGGGAAAGAAAGAGTCGAACCAGCCGAAACAAACAAAGCTGACAGTTAAAAACCCGAACGATAAGAGAGCGACACCACGACAGTGCACGGGCTTAAATTAACCGGAACCAACGCAACCCCGCACCACACCGGGCCACCCCACGTCACGCCCCGCCAAAAACCACGAACCCAGCACAAAACCAGCCCCATAAAAGTACACACCAAAACCGAGACTATTAATAGACACCATGAATAAACGTTTTGAGCACGCCAACAGCAACAGACATACCATACACACAAGCAACAACAAAACAAATTTACAACCAACCAACCAACCCACCAATTAAACCGAACAAACAAAAAAGCAAGACATACACACACACAAACAAACACCTCAAAAGACAACAAATCACCGTGTACGTACCGAGTCGGGCAGCATCGGGTGCAGCCTGTACACAGTCGCGAACTCTTCCGTCAGCTTGTAAGGAGTCCCGTGGTTGTCGGGCTAAACGTTGCCGGCAACCAGAAACAAACAGCACCCGACGGCACGAAAAAAAAGAAAAGCGCAAAGGGGGGGAAAGGACGACAGCAGGCACAGACGCGATGATATTATGACAGGTACAGCGAGTGACAGGCACAGCGAGCGACAACACTTACGAAACTCTCCTTTAGGGCCAGGCTCAAACTGTAACGCCAGGCAGGGTGTGTCCTATGCAAAACTATAATTTCATTCCATGCGAGTATAAACAAATATGTCTCTTACATTTCGTGGAAAACTCGAGTAACTAAATAGTGACTCCCAATTTCTCAAGCGCTGGTATCGCGTACTGCAGGCCACACATGCTCGCGGTTTTTCGGCCTATGGCTCCGCCACCAACGCGCAGGACTCACGAACGGTGGTATGCTCAAGGCGCAGCTGTTCAATAGGCGTGCACCGCAAAAACAGCTGTGACTGCGTATCACACCTTACGCGCGTTTAACGCTCTCACCACCACGCCCACTACAGGGAGAAGAGGCCGCAGAGAAACACGATAGCAGGGGAGGGGGGGGCTGGGAAAGCGAGAGCATAGGAAAAACGAGAGCCGAGAGCCCCGTTGAGCAGAAAAACAGGTGGTCTTGTGCCGCGGGCGCTTGCATATGCGCCCCGTTGTTGGCCGGTCGCTACGGGTACCCCTGCAACCGCGCTCGTGCCTCCCACCCACCTCCTTCATGCCCGCCAGGCCGGAAATGACACCGACTCCGACCTTTCCGAGAATGGTGTTGTCGTGGAGGTACTTGCCTGGTCAAGGTCAAGTGGTTCGAGGCGAACGCGATCGAATGGTGGCTGGTGAGCAAAAACAAGATGCCAAGTATTTTGAGAGAAAAAACACACACACACACACACACACACACAAAAGCGTGCACCCCTTGGATCAGAGGCGAAGCTCGTGCCAAGGGTGAGATAAGCGTGGGTGCGGGGTGCCGTACCCCCCCCTCCCCATCCCCCCGCCCCCCACATTCCCCCCCCTCCCTATAGCTACATCCCCACCACCGCCCCTGCCCTGCTTGTACCGACCGCCAGGCGAGAGGCAAGAGATCCCGTCCCGCTTGACTACTCTAGCCAAAACCTGAATACAAAAAAAAACACGGGTGAGCTCCTACATAAGTAACAACTAAAGATCGCGGTAGCGGCAGCCACGAAACTACTGTAGTCCTCTGCCCTCCCCTTCCCCAAGCGCCCCCCCCCCTAACCACGTGATGCCTGCCTGGTCGGTGAAAACCCGACGTGCTCCGTCCTGGCATTGCAGGGATGCGAGGTTCTACGGTCTTAAGACTACAGCTATGCATTAAATAAGAACACAAACACACACGCCACTCCTCAACTGTTCCTTGCCCGTCCGGCCTCGCTCGAAACACGCAACGTTTGAAGGGCACAACTCACCGATTAAGCCGTACCAGTTGATCCTCATGCCGGCACGCAGCAAGTCGGTTTTCAGCAGCTCGACCGTCCAGTCGATGGTGTGAACCTTTGCGACAATGGCGCACACCGCAAGCCTAGCCTTGCGGAAGATCTCCTCGTCTGTTTTTTGTTCGTTCGTCGATTTGTTGGGTTCGTCGGTGTGTTGGGTCCGTTGGGTTCGTGTGTGCAGCAAACGCGAAAAAGCCGGACAGAAACGAAAAAAGAGGGGGCAAAAAAAACAAACAAACAAACAAACAAACAAACGAAATAGAGGGTAAGTTGAGCACAACGCAAACACAACACAAAACGCACGCACGACACAGAGAGAGGACATGGTCTTGGGAATAAAAAGTCGCTCTATCAGTTTGTGTGAAATTTGGGGGGGGGGGGGGGCAAGTGACGGCAACCCCAAGCATGGCAAAAACTGGAATAGCGACAACAAGAAGGACCGAACCAACCAACTACAGTACAGTACAGGACACCTAATGAGAAACAGACACATTGACCCAGGCTGGGTTTCTTATTGAGGAGGGGGGGTATTGTACACTAACTTCAGCATAAAGGCTCCTGAATTTCTTGTTTGCCTGTTTATTAATAGGTGACCTGTACTGTAGTTTCAAAATAAAAAATGGCCGACAACAGCGGCACAGCTGACACCCCTGCCCCGACAAAACTAGCAGGGCCCACCTCCTTCTCTCCCCTCTCCGCGCGCACTGTTCTTCACCAAGTACGAATAAAAAACAAAGACCGCTTCAACCCAATTCTACCAAACCACAACAAACCAGACAAAATCAAGGCCGCATTAAACCACACTATACAACACCATATCAAACTAATAGCAAACCACGTCAACCCAGGACCACACCGCTCCACACTGCTAAGTACAACACCAAACCAAAGACGAAACCAAACCAAAGTGACCTCCCAAAATTGCACACACAAGACAGATCAGATCCCTGGTGATGATATGTGCCTTAGATCCCTGGTCTATAGGATCTGTATGACCGACAGATCATCTTGGCGGGCGGGAGTCGGGTGATCTGAATGATCTAGCACGTGTTTCCTGGGTGTGATATGTACTACACAGATCCTGCACAGCATCCAATGACGACATATATAGGATCCAGATCATCTACATCATCTACATCATGATCTGTCCGCCGTGTGCAATTTTTTATAGACTGGTACAAGTTTACAGGAAGACACAGTAATACATTCGGGAGGTGTCGTCATACTGAAGGTAAGTATAGAGTACACCCTATCCCAAAAACCAAATCCAGCCGGGGTCAGCAACCACGTTTCTTACGATCAATAGCCTACGGTGTATCACCGCAAAAAGAAACGGAAACCGCTCTTTTCAACCGGAAGCCGTCAACTGCTGTGGAAATCTCTCGCTAGAACCAGAACCTTGAAACCTGCCATACGTTAATGTAGGGGACGCAGGTCTATCGTCCCCTCCATTTTACCGGTAGGTTTCCTGTACTGTAATGGGAGGCGTGCGTGCTGAGAGAGGTTGGGGGTGGAAATCTCACCGTTCCAGGCGGGGTGAGCCAAGGCGATCTCGTCGGCGATGGAGTTGTGCTCCATCGAAAATAGGGCCTGCGCGTCACGCACACAAAATATTGGCACAGGCGCAAAAACAAATCCCGGAAAACAGTAACGGAAGGAGGGGGATTAGTCGACAACAGATAAAAGGAACAAAAAAGTAGGCGGCTTGGGCAGTGTTTGGCTTTCAGCACCTACAGAATATTTGGTGCCCTCCCTCCACACCAAAACAAGACAAAGGGCAATCGTTCCAAATTAAAGTGCATTTCTCCGTTGCCTCTCCTCCCCCCGCCCCTCTTTCCGTTACCCTCCCCCTATTATTGCCCCCACCCTCGGTCCATCTCGCCTACAAATTAATACCCCCACCCTCGGACCATCTCGCCTACAAAAGAAAAACCGCATACGTTAATACTTATTAAAACTGTAGATCGCTTCCTATCCCGCCTCCAACCCCCTCAAAGTCCATTCACCCCGCCAACAGCAAACCTGTACTAGGTATACAACAACAAAAAATACAGCAGCTATACAGTCAGCTATTAATAGCTACTAACAGCAGCCACAGCATAGCTACACAGTTAAGCGCAGTAGCTACCGCCGTATACTTCAGAGCACAATGGCCGCACAGTTGCAATATCTGCATTCGTCAACTACCCCCCTCGTCCTCTCCAAATCCCTCATCTGCAGCAGGGAAACCCCGATCTCAGGAGCAGCCATACATCTAGCTGTACAGTAGCTAAGCTATACAGTAGCTATACAGTAGCGAATATCTATATTGGTGGGGTGGAGGGGGGGGGGGGGGGGGGGGGGGGGGGGGGGGGGGGGGGGGGGGGGGGGGGGGGGGGGGGGGGGGGGGG
>JBBMKB010074444.1:0-13483 GCA_037833945.1 Alaria marginata | reverse complement strand
CCCCCCCCCCCCCCCCCCCCCCCCCCCCCCCCCCCCCCCCCCCCCCCCCCCCCCATACAATAAATGAAATAAAAAGACATCAAGAAAATAATGCCATTTTTTCGAATCCGTACAGAAACCCCCCCAACAGTTCGATTTTTTTTTCGTTTCGATCTTTTTCTAGGAGTGTGGTGCCGTTTTTTTTTGTCCTTTGGCGTCTGCCCCTGGGGGAGTTCCTAACTGTATCGGAGGCTTCTCGCTTGAGGAGATCTATACGTCACCCGAAAACTGTTTTTTTTTTCAGAAAAAGTGAAAACGCGGTCCGATTATCAACCCCATGGCCTACTCCGAAGTACATAGATAATGTAACGGATAACGGGTGACACCCGAAAGGAATTTCAACTCTATTGGGTGTTTTTTCAGGCGAGAAGCCCGGTCAGACAGAAGCTATTCACACGTCGGACAAGATCACCGATCCCCGCTTGATGATCTAGATCGTTCCGGGAAGATCCGTATGATCTAGCCCACGTTGTTTCCGGGTGGGACCCGTGCAATCTGCACGATCTAGCTCTCGATTCCTCGGTTGGATCTGCATTATATGTGTACAGATCCTGGACAACATCTCATAACGGCAGAAACAGAATATTTGGTAGATGATCCAGATCGTGATCTATCGGGGTGTTTCACACGTCGGACAAGATCACCGATCCCCGCTTGATGATCTCGATCGTTCCGGGAAGATCCGTATGATCTAGCCCACGTTGTTTCCGGGTGGGAACCGTGTGATCTGCACGATCTAGCACTCGATTCCTCGGTTGGACCTGCACTCTATATGTACAGATCCTGGACAACATTTCGTAACGGCAGATACAGGATATTTGGTAGATGATCCAGATGTGTGACAGGATCTACCGTAGATGATCTAGATAATCTAGATTGCCTAGATGGTCTAGATGATCTACATCGTGATCTATCCGAGGTATGAAACAATTTGACGGAAATATTATACTCGTATCCCTACCTTGACGCGCGTCAGGTATCACTGGCACCGTGGATACATCGGACGGTGCTTTGGAAGGCGTGTTGGCGTCGGTGGGGCTTCTTCTGGGTGGGCTATTGTTGGGAATTTGTTGTACGTCGTTCCTGTGCTGTCGCAGGCAGAAAAAGGCCGTGCAGAGGCAGCAGCTACAGCAGCAGCTACAGCTGCACCAACAGCAAGAGCAAGAGCAGCAGCTGCAAGGCATGCCCGGCTATGGCACTCCACCAGAAGAAGACTTCGACGAATACGAGGATCGTCGTCTTTATGAGGGCGAGGACGGGAAAGAGATGGAACCGGAGGAATTCGCTTTGAGCGAGGGGCCGTCCCTTGATTCAGGGTTTGACGGCGACGGCATCGCCATGGGCATCATCGCCGCCGTCACAGCATCGCAACAACAAGATTCACGCTCCGGCGGTGGTGTCAGCACGGGGATCAATGCCGAACTGGCAGCACCACCACAACAACAGCGATCTCTCGATTTAGAGTCCGACGATGTTATCGACCTTGGACTCATTACCGCTGAAGATGTGGCACAACGACAGCAAGCAGCGACGGCCAGCGAGCGCCAGAACGAATACTCCCTGCCATTCCCCAACATTGGGGCACTTTTTTCCGGTGAAGAAACGGCAGCTCAAAAACGGGAAGCGGCGGCGGCGATGGCGGCCAGCGAGCGTCAGAGCGATGCGTCGTTATCGTTTTCCTCCCGGCAGCTCCAGATGACCCATGGTACCAACGCCACCTACGACGACGCCGCCGGCGACCTTGAGGACCCGCGTCTGTCGGAGACGCAATTTCATTGGCGGGCGGTTAGTGGCTTCAACCATGGTGACGCTGAGGGTCAGCAGCGTCAGTCATCAGAGGCGCATTTTGGTCCCCTACCCGCTACCGGCATCTACCCGTGGGAATCAGAAGTGGAAGGGTTCGGCTCTGCGGGTCACCCTTTTGGAGGCGGAGCGCGCGCTTCCGGAGGGACCGGTGGTGTCGCCGCGGCAGCAGCAGCAGTTGGCCGGGAGCCGCGTCTAACCGAAGAGGAGGTTTCGGCGGTTCCCGTTTCGACCATCGATATTCACGTTGACCCCGTAAGGGCAACGCCTATTTCGGGCGATTCGCTCGCGGAAACGCTAGCTCAAATCGATGCCCACGTTGGCGAACAAGAACTCCGTCCCGGCAGCGCTAACTCCGACGGCGGGAGGGAATAAACGAACGTGTGGTGTCTTTCGATCGTCGATATATCGCGTTAGCCGCGTTTCGGTGACGACTCGTTCTACGAAAGACCCCCCATAAAACCAGCGATTTCAATAACGGACGTTTCATGGCTGCCCGAAACGAGGAAGGATGCTATGAAAAATAAATCTTCATATATTTTCTTGTTTTGGAAAGGACTATCGAACGATGACGTCGGGGTGGCAAGGGGCACCGTATTTCAGGAGATAGGGTGTGGAGCTGGTTTCAAAACCGGCGATTTCGTTACCGAAGTTTGGGGGGGTCTATCGTAGAACGAGACTGACGTCTTGTTGCGGGTAATATCCTCGAAGAGACGTTAGCGTAGTAGTATTGTCGTAGCGCCCACGTGCCCAGACCCTGATGAACACAAACACCGTGCCGGCGTCACCAACCAAGAGGAGGAAATGAGATGGAAAAACGCAATAACTGATTAAGGTGCCGCGGCTAAGAAGCCGCGGTAACTGGCCGGCTGGGGTTCGTCAACGGCGGAGCAATCGGTGAAGATTCAAGCACCCCCCAAGCAACGTTGAGAGCAATTTCAGCGCGGTTGTAGTCGATTTATTAAAGAAAATTTCTTGGCATCGAATTATCAACCCAAATCCCTTCGCGTCCTGAAAAACAGCGAGACTCAGATTCTAGTACTGGCATGTGCTTCTTACTCGTGGGCCCATACCGTACAACGAACTGCGAGCCGGCGACGGCTAACTCTGAGGACGAGATGGATTTAACGAAAGCAATAACGGAGGCACCGCTGGTTCTTACTCCAAATTCGTACTGCAGTCCCCAAAACATTGAGCCTCGGTCGGGTTCGTATTTTTTTACTGTTGGTTCGTGGCTTGCTCGTGAGCCCACGCTGTCTACAACAAGCTGCGAGCCGGCGTCGTTAACTCTTCAGGACGAGACAAAATGAACGAAACATAGAGGCGCCGCGATCCTTAATATGTGTTTCTTAACGTCGGTAGAACATCGAGCGTCAGGTTCATATTTACGCTGTTTTTGTTTTCTTGCTCGTGCAGCCTACATTATACAACGAACTGCGAGTCGGCGTGGGTATATATCCCCCAGGAGGAGACCGAATAAACGGAAATCGACAACAGAGACGTCGCGATTTCTTAATCCAAACTTCTCAGCGTCGATTAATTCGATTCATTTAACCCAAATTTATATGCGTTCCCCCAAAAGACATTGAGCCTCAGCTTATTGTGTATACTCTATTTTTTCTTGCTCGTGGGCTCATACTGTACAACGAACTGCGAGCCGGCATCGCTCACCCTGAGCACGAGATGAAAAAAAACAAAAGCGACAGCGGAAGAGACGGAGACGCGACTCATCCCACGGTAGGGGTTGCACTTTTTGGGGTCAAACGTTCCTGACCGGTTGAGCTCCTGAAGTCAGCAACTACCGGTGGTATGATTATTTTACGAGTGTAATTGCTTTAGGACTAGGGGATAGAAATGTTGATCGGGTTTGCGCGAACGAAAATCTTGAAAGTCATGTTTCGGGTGAGCTATTTAGCTCTTCATGTCAGGAGGTCAGAAACTTACTGCTGCAGCCCTGCCGTGGGATGACTCACGCCGTAGTTTCTTAATGCGATTTTCTTAGCGCCTTCGAAAGATTGGGTCCCAGTTTCTTATTTATTTACAAAGTGGTTTATTCGTAGGCCCACACTGTGCAACGAAGACAGTGCTGGCAAAAATATCTAACCCTGAGGACGAGATAGAATAAACGAAAGCTATCAACGGATACGCCGCGATTTCTTGGTCCAAATTTCTTAGCGTCGACTTCTTAATCCAACATTCTTAGCGTCCCTGAAGCATTTGAGCCTCAGGCTCTTCTTATTGGTTTAGTTTTTGTTCGTAGCTCCTTACTGCACAACCAACTGCGTGTCGACACGTGTGCGTCAATAGGGGTAGCAACTTTCAACTTTTGGCTAGAATATTCAAAATTCCACGCCTCGGGACGTGTTCTACGATGATAGAGGTAGCACTTTTGGGCATTTTTATTTTCTGGATGACACGGGGCTCCTTAACCCAAAATGACTTACTAATAGTATAGGAATGTCATTCTATTTCTGCAACTATACTTGTTTTGTATAGATGGGCCACGGGTTTTTGTTAATCGAATTGCACTTACCTTCAGTGTTGCTCAAAACCATTTTTTCTGTGAGGGTATAGAAGAGCCTCTCAAGTGAGGAGCTTCAGAAAAAAAATGGTGAACCTCTATTATCGTAGCATGCATCTACCGGCTACACAATGTGCTACCTACGGTGGTAGAGGTAGCACTCTTCGGCATTGACACATGCTACGATAGAGGGTGTTAATAGCACCCTTTTTTTTTCGAAGACTCCTCACATGAGGAGAGGTCTTGTCCCCACCCAACCAACCGACTTCGACAAGATGGAAAGTGCAGACACATATGCTACGATAGAGGTGCGCCTGTTTTTTTCTGGGGATCCTGACTTTAGGGCGCCCTAAACCTCACCCACCAACTGATTTTTGAGTAAACTGAAAGCGCAACCCGATGAACACACCCATGTGGCCTAGGTGTACTAAACAATCGGACTGAAAAACAAGGAGGTTCCGACGATTTTGGGTTAAGGAGCCCCGTCATTCAGAAACAAAAAGCCAAAAAGTGCTACCTCTATCATCGTAGAACCCGTCTGCAACCCGATGGACTACCGGTATCTCATGGCCTAGATATACAAAACGTTCGTATTGCAAAAAAAAAAAATGCCGTTCCGACGATTTTGTGTTAAGGAGCACCGTTTTTCAGAAACAACATAGGCAAAAAGTGCTACCTCTTCTATTATCTATCGTAGAACGTGTCCATTTTCTTTTCAGAGTGATGGGGCTTTTCTTGTAACCCCAAACTCGTCGGAAAATGTCATTCTTGTTTTGCAATTTGAATAATGACGCGTTCAACGATAGAATGTAGCATTTTTGGCGTTTTTATTTTCTGGATGACGGGGGTCCTTAACCCAAAAGCGTCGGAATATCATTCTATTTTAGCAATATGCTTGTTTTGAATAGATGGGCCACGGGTTTGTTAATCGAATTGCACTTTCAGTTTGCTCAAAATAATTTGTTCTGTGAGGATATAGAGCCTCTCAAGTGAGGAGCTTCAGAAAAAAAATAGTGAACCTCTATTTTCGTAGAATGTGTCTAATATTGTTTGTATACTGTATATATACCTTGGCCATGGATTTAGTCGTCGGGGTTTTTTTACACTTGCGGTTTACTCAAAATAAGTTTTCGGGTGAGAGGTACAGAGCTCCTCAAGTGATGACCATCCTCAGAAGACAAATACTAATAATGGTGTTATACTATTACGGAGGACCATACATAGTAAACAGGACCAAATATTGTCTGGCAAAAATAGGAGAATATATAGGTTTTTGTGTGCACCGTAGGTCCTGTTTACTCTATATAGGTCCCCCGTAATAGTATGCTGGTTAAAGTAGCACGTAACGCATGCTACGATAACAGAGGTGGCACGTTTTCGCCCATTTTTTTTGTCTGCCTGTGATGAGGCCATATCGTCGGAATGTCATTGTTTTTTTGCGAAATGATTGTTTGGTATATATATACCTGGGCCACGGGCTTGGCCCAACGGCTTTTTTTGCAGTCTCGACTTTAAGTTAAATTTGCTCAAAATCACTTACTAATAGTTTAGAGCTTCTCAAGTGAGGAGCTCCAGAAAAAGAAAGTGGCGTTACACTATTATTATACTGATTAAAGTAGCATGCGTCCGGCTACACAAGAATGTGCTACTACGGTAGGGGGGATGCTGATAGTTTTTTTTCTGGGACTCCATGATGACCTCAACCCAAACAAAAACTGATTTTTTTGTGTAATAAACTGAAAGGGAAACCCGATGAACAATAAATAGGCATGTATGTATGTATCCAAAACATCATATGTATTGCAAAAAAACAAGAAAGAATGACATTCCGACGATTTTGGGTTGATTGGGGGGAGGGGGGCTTCATTCAGAAACAAAAAGGCCAAAAAGTGCTATAATATTACGCGGGAAAATAGTAATCAGGGCCAATTTTGGTTAGCAAACAAATTGGAGTATACATATATAGGTTTTTGTGTTCACAGTAGTGACATTCTACGATGATAGAGGTTCGATCACCATTTTTTTTCTGAAGCTCCTCACTTGAGGAGCTCAATACCTCACGGAAATAAATATTTTGAGCAAACTGAAAGTGCAATCCGATGAACATACCCGTGGCCCATCCATACAAAAAAAGCACATTGCAAAAACAGAATAACATTCCGACGATTTTGGGTTAAGGAAGCCCCGTCATCCAGAAAATAAAAACGCCAAAAAGTGCTACCTCTATCATCGTAGAACAAAAAAATGGGAGGTTGTTATAAGGCTTTTACCCTAGGCTGGGTAATCTATCTCTCTTTTATCCCGTTGATTCAGCAGGCAACACACCTTCACGTTTGGCGTCGTCGGCAGGACACGGGTTCGAATCTCACTTCGAATGTCCCTTCTTTTGTAGAAATGCTTGCGCGTGTGTCTTAAAAATATGTTATCTTCCTGGGTCCCAAGGAATTGGAACGAAGTTTGGGTAGGCACGTACGACCGCACATGGAAAAACAGTCAACCGTTACGTCCCAAAGATTCCGCCGTTCCGGGGGGGGAGGGTGTGTCTATAAGGCTTATACCCTGGGCTGGGTAATCGATCGATATTTTACCCCGTTGGTTCAGCAGGTAACACCTTCACAAGTTCCTGATCACTATGTATGATAGTCCCCCGTAATATCCCTCTATCGTAGTAGTATACGCATCCGGCATCGCTAAATCTGAGGAGATGGAATACTATTAAAATAGACGAAATAAAGGGTTACCAGCGAAGACGCCGCGTGGACTGACTGGCTGACTGACCGGCCGGCCCATCAACGGCGAGCAATAATAATAAAATACCAGTAAAGGACACCTAAAAAAAGAAACAGGGTAGGAAAAAAAGAAACAGGGAAGGTAATACGTAATGAGAAAGGCCGGCTGATATTTACAGGAGGAATATAATAATCATAACTCCGGGAGGCTTTACAATCCTGAAGTTAGGAGCCAAGCCTGGGTCAGTATTTAATAATATTAGTATTAGGTGTCCTGCACTATTTACGGGGGACCTGAGTAAATAGGACCAAATATTGTAAGTGAAAATAGGTAAATAGATAGTTTTTTGTGAGTAACGTAGGTCCTATTTACTATGGTCCCCCGTAATATTAATACTGTTGGCGAAGATTCGAGCCCCCGAACAAAACTGAGCACAAAAAAAATCAGCGCGGTGGGTGATAAACAAAATCGTTTGTGAGACTCCAGGCTCCAGGCCCAATGGCCTGAAGGCCCAATGGCCTGGGGAATTAACCCCTTCGGAGCTGGGAATTCAAGACGGAAAAATAGATCGGAAAAAGAAAATGATTATCTTGCGTACACCCTCTCCTCGTCAAAGACGAATATTTGGGGCAGAGGCAAATGTTGTAATTAGAAAAGTTCTTGCATGATGGAAAAGCTCTGGGCGAAGCTCGTCGTGCGGACTCGAAAAACCAAGATGGGGCACAAAGTTATTATTTCATTAACCATAACACTTCTTGGCATGGAGTTCCCGTCGGAATTCGTTCACACCCCCCACATACATCTACATTTACGACAATGTTCCAAGAGGAGAGAGAAACGAGTACCACAATGATGGTACACAAGAAGCACAAAAGACAACACAAATACAAGAAAGCACCGACAAGAAAAGAAGTAGGCGCAGCGAGCGGCGTAGTTCGCATCATCAACAAAATAAAAATCACGAGTAAACCCGTGTGTAGACCAGGAAGACTACATGCGTTTATTTTAGCCCACCAGCCATTATTCTTCCTTGCACGATGTACACAGCACGACGAGGAACTCTTAAAAATAAGAAACAGAAGAAGGAATAAGAAACACACGAGGAAGGAACATATATTATCATTTATCATCATGTTTGCCATCCACCCAACAGCGTGCAGCAAAATAAGCTTTGACGACGTCGATCACTCAAAAACAGCCAAAGAAGGAAGCAAAAACCAGGGAAACCAAACAAGGAAACCTATTGGATCGCGGATGTCGGAACTAGGATCAGAAACCTACTAGATCGCGGATGTCGAAACCAGGATCGGAAACCTACTGGATCGCGGATACCCACCCGAAACTAGAACCGACGAACAGCTTTACCCTTCTACCACTGCAAAAATGAGTCAACTCTAATTCTAAGTGGTTTGTCCCCAAATCGAGAATGCAATCAATCGAACAGGTTAACGACCCCCTCAGAATATACCCACTACTGACAATCTAGCTGGAGCGTTACGCGTTGTATCACGAGCGCTGTGAGCGATACACCCACCAAGTGCCATAAAAAACACGACGCTTAAAGCGCACTTCAAAGAGGGGGGGGGGCTAGCGTGCCACCCGCCCAACATGCGCTAATCACGAGCTTTTCTCAATAGCATCACGGTTCAAAAGTAGTAAAATACAAGGCGAATAATAAACACCAAGCGAAAGAAGTACGTAGCGCAACAAACAACGACATGGCGAACAACCAAACACCAAGGAAAAGAAGCACGTAGCGCAACATCAATCAACTAAACGGGAAGAAAAGAAAAACAAGACTTGCTTTATGCTCTCTTCTCCTTTCGATGAGTCACCGCGAGACGCAAAAGAAGCAAAAAAAAGCGCAACCGTAAATTCGCAATACCATTTGAGTTATTATCTGTTTAACCTCACGGCTGCCATGTACTCCGATTGAGCGGCTGCGGTCGGTACAACCGCCCCAGCCACCCAAACTAAAAAGAGGGAAAACGCAAGGAAAATCGTCCGTGGTTGACGAAAACAAAGGCCAGTCAAACCCTAACCGATTCGATCAAGATCTTCCAGCAACAGCTAGCCAACCAAACCGAACCCAACCCAACCGATCAAGGCGCCCTTAGAAAAGGGATGCCGGGTGGTTATATGACGATGTGGCGGGAAGCGGGGGGGGGGGGGTGGGGGGGGTCCGGAGACAATAAACCCCTAAATACGGCGTTACTAATCTAAACCTATACACTATGGACGCAAACGTAATGATCCTTTGGACTTTCCTATGAATACACCAATATTCGTTACTTTCTAGTCCATAGTAGCATAATATGCATACTGTAACTTACAAAAATTACAGCCGACACAACAAAGGAAACAACACAAAGCTAGTCTAACAAGAAAACGTGTTGACCGGAGCATAATGGGCCGCGCTCGTACGTAAATGAGTGGTACGCCGTGTGCGGAATAACAATTCAGCCGATAGGGATATGTTTGTTCACAAGAGCTAGATCACACAGATTCCCCGCGGAAAACGTGTGCCAGATCATGCATTACCATTCAGATCCCACCCGGCGAATGTGTGCTAGTTCACGCAGATCACTAGATCACACCGGTTAAACTAAGTGAAAGATCGTGTAGATCATACAGATCCCACCCGGCAAATACAGCTAGGTGTAGTTGTAGCCACAGCTTCTGGCGTTGCCGCCGAGGGGCATAACCACAGGCAGATAGATCCCTAGACCACACAGATCACACCACGTAACTGTGACAAATCATGCAGATCACACAGATCCCCGTTCGTAGCTAGGTTTAGTTGTAGCCACAGCTTCCGGCGCCGCTTCCCAGCGGCATAACCTGGTTGGTGGTTTCCCCCTGGTAGTTGCCGCTGCGCAAAGACAAAACAGTGTACGTGAAACAAATTGGGAGAGGGAAAAAATTATCTTGTCAGTTTTATGCACAAGTAGGAGAGATTCTCGTCATTTTTACACAGGAATATATATGGAGAGGATATCGTGGAAGTTTACGTGCTCTCGTCCGTTTTACGCTTGAACATGAGGTTCTCGTCAGTTTTACAGATACACGTATGATGAATAGTAGGAGATATTTTCGTTAGTCTGCAAAATGGCTTGATAAAAACACAGGAAAATGACTCAAGACAATGAACGGATTTGACGAAACAGCACACAAATACCAAGACTTGGATGATCAATGGGATGGCCCAAGACTTGGCAAAAAATAAAACACACTCGTAGTAAGACTTGGAAAAAGTAGGAAACACACACAGTAGGTGTGATAAGACTTGGCGAAACAGCAAAAGCAAATAGCGAGACTTGAATAAAGAATAGTAGCAAACAAATACTCACGGAGGGTTGTAGTTGCAGACGAGGAGCGTGTAAGGGCTGCCACCGCTCTCGCACGTGTCAGTAGCGCAGCCGAGCTCTGTGGTGGCCTGCCACAAAATCTGGGTGGCGTGTCCCTGGTACTGGCTAACATCCAGCGGGTTGCCGCTGCCGTCTTGCACTTCTCCGTCGTCTGTATAAAAAAAAACATAAAAGGCAAAAGAAGAGGAAAGCAACGTGGGGAGGGAGGAGGACGGGGGGGTTAGGGAAGAAGGGGGTCAATACATGTCTGTAGTAAAGAAATACACACGAAAGTCAAAAGGAAAGGCGAGGCGGTGGGTAGGAGAGAAGCGGGTCAATAAGCTATGTTTCATTGCGAGGGATCGGTGGTGCAACCTTCAGTTAAGCTGACTTGACTAAACGTCAGCAGCTGTCGTTAATGTTTTTTATTGTCATAAAACTGGACTACAAAATCGTAAGTATCTATATACCACGTATCGTACTGACAGATAAAGGACCGATATCATATCCGTATCTATAGATTGATCTAGTACGGGGTGACGTAGTTAATAGGGCCAACTATCAATATTGGTACTGTAGTAAATATAGTATAGTTTTGTGTCTACCGTAGGTCCTATTCACTACGTTCCCCCGTAATAGATGGCCTAGATCGTGATCTGTGTGGGCACTTACAGAGGGATTTCATGGCTCCCGCTTCGGTGTAGCAGTCGTTGCTGCCCCAGCACATGAACAAGTTCTCGCCGAACCCGCTCCCGCTGCTGTGCTCGAGGTTACCGCAGTTCGATGCCACCTGGCTTGCCGCGTATTCCTGTCAATTTAGGTAAGGGAGGGAGGGGGGTGACGCGGAAGAGGGGGGTCGGGGGAGGGTATAAGTGACGGTAATCAACAAAGGAAAAGGGATGTTTTCATTATTGGTTGTGTTGGTCTTGATTATTGACAGGCCAATCGAGTATTTGATCTGTATGGTTGATTAAAATATTGACCGTTTTGGTCTTTGATTATTGAGTGGCTATAGTAATCATGATTATTTCAATAGTTGATTTGCACGCCATGCTTGAGCAAAGATGCGGAATGACGCCAGTTCATCATGTGACGTGACGGCAATATGACAGTTTATCGTGTGACGTGACGGCAATTTACGCGTAACTACTAGGTTTTAGTGTGGATACCGCGGCCGTACGCTGTGACGGCTACTCGTTTTTTTGGTGACGCGACGTCATTTCCCATCTTTGTGCTTGAGGCTGCCGCAGTTCGTCGCGATCCGTTTCGCGCCGTGTTCCGCACCAAGGATTTTATATATGTCCCACATGTGTACCACTCTGTCCGGAAATATAAGGTCCGTTTGATCATAAATTTGAATACAAGACGGTTCTTATATTTACGAACATAGTGGTATTGTTTTTTTTTCTTACCTTGGAGAAGGCCGCGACCTCGGAGCTCCACGTGAGAGGCTTAGCGTCGTGCATGCATCTGGAAAGAACGGAGTACGGCAAGAAGGCAAAAGAGGTGTTGAGGCGGAAAATGTGAGTATGAGTATATACAGCAAAAAAAAGTCTGCTTAGAAAAAATGGTGCGAAAAGGTGCGAAAAAAAATACACAAGAGAAGTAATTTCCGCAACGTATGTAAGACGAAGCGTTTCTCCAACAAACAAAAAAAATCAGAAGAAGATAAGCTTGCACCACAAGAGGTTACAATAAAAGTCTAGTGAACTGTTTTGGGATACTTGTATAAGAGTGAAAGATCATGTTTGCAACAAAACAAAAAACAAACCTCCCACTTTTTCGGTGATACCTATATACAGAAGGTACTATCGGCAATAAAAAACGTTGAAACCCCCCAACCCCCAACCCCCCACCCACCCCGCCCCTCGCTCCGCTCACCGGATCTTGTTGTGGAGGTCGAGCAGCTCAGCGTAGTCGCCGGCACCCCCCCCGTCAGGGGCGTCAGGCGCGTCAGGGGCGTCAGGGGCGTCAGTCGGGTCAGGCATGTCAGGGGCGTCCGGGGCGTCGGGGGCGTCAGGGGCGTCTGTCTCGCGGTCCCCGTCATCCGACATGCCTCCGTCGTCACCCATGCCTCCGTCGTCACCCATGCCTCCATCGTCACCCATGCCTCCATCGTCGGAAGGGTCCACGGTAGGGTCGACAGGAGCGTCGGTCTCGTCCATCGTAGGAGGCTTGGTGGGGGGCTTGGTGGGGCACGGGTGGGGGGCGCGGGTGGTGGGTGCCCCGGTGACGGGGGATACGGTCGCGGCCGCGGGGGCGTCCGTGGTGTCATCCGTGGGGGCGGTGGAAGAAGGCATCGAGGAAGGCATCGAGGAGGACGGCATCGAGGAAGGCATCGAGGAGGAAGGCGCCATGGAGCCATCGGTGGAAGGAGCCATCGAGGCATCGGTGGAGGGCGCCATGGTGACGTCGGCGGATGGAGCTTCGGAGGCGTCGATGGTAGGGGCCGCGGTAGGCTCCGAGGTAGTGTCGGCGTCCATGAAACGGAACAGGCTGAAGGAGTTGTAACCACCTGGATGGGGTGAAGTAGGGGAGGGAGGGGAGGGGTGGGCGCGGGCGAGAGGGGGGCGGGTTTAGTGGGTGTTGTGTGGTCTCCGCTTTTGGGTCGCGAAACACGTTTTGGGAACCCCAGGTGTTATATCATTCGTATGGATGCGTTTTACGGGGTACAAGTTATTTCGTTTTAAACCAAACATAGGAGTGGCCGCATCTGTTCTTTTTTTTTTCTCGTCATCCTTATGTTTGCCCCTGTGCGCCACAACATAAAAAGACGCCACTTTAGGTCGGTAGAAACCTAAATAGGGCCTGCGGTGAAAATCAAGTATAGAAGGACCTACTCATTGTAGCATTTGTCAATCGATCATTTTAGTCTACTTTCCCTACACCCCCGATTACGGGGGAGGGGGGACCTACTCGTTGTAGCATTTGTCGATCGATAAGTTTAGCCTACTTTACCTACAGGCCCGAAAACGGGGGGGGGGGGACTCACCGCCAGATTCCAAAGGCTCGCCAGCGCAGCCCATTTTGCAGTTGCCCATAC
>JBBMKB010074433.1:0-13484 GCA_037833945.1 Alaria marginata | reverse complement strand
ATACCACATATCTATTCGGGTACTTGCTCGTTTTGGCTACGCGATAGCTTCAATGATAGCCGTAAACCATGCCGACACACCTATAGTAGTGTGTTGCCGATCCACGACATGTGCCGCAACATGTCGTGGTGTCGTATATAAGAGTTTTTTACGACACCGTGTCGCAAATAAGCACTGATCTGAACATTTTGCGGGTGCACCAAGGTGCCAGATATCTCCTCGAGTACTAGCCCGTTTTGGCCATGCGATAGCTTCAATGATGGCCCAGCACCATGCCAACACAGCCCTGGTGGTCCGGAGCCGATCTGAGTTGTGTGCCGCGAACGTGGCGCGGTGTCGCAAATAAGCCTCTTATTTGCGACACCAATTTACGACACCGGTGTCGCAAATAACATTACCCTTTTAAAATAGTTATTGTTTTTTTCAGCGCTCCCATATAGCAGCCGCCACCAGTCACGCTGACCACCCGTCGAGTTTACACCTCCCGAAAGGAAAAGCCGTCGCTATTTCTACACCACTATGTCACGGTATTATTAATAGGGTATTGGTTTGGCGCAATTATCAGAGATATATTCTGCTCCCAACAGCCAGTCTCAAGGCTGTGAGCTCACTGCAACACACTGTGAAGAAGATGGCGTACACATGTATTTATTAGCTGGTCCCTGAAGAGGTAAGCCAATGCAAGGTGGCAAGGTGAAGCGGTGGAGTGAGGTTGTGTGCACGAGCCACAAGCTCGTATCACGCCGTATCATCCAGAATCACACAGTTATTAAGAACACCAAGTCCAGTTCTTAAGAACACCATACAGTTCTTAAGAACAGTCCACAAGGACCTATAGCAACATTCCACATACCGTTCCCAGTCTAGAATACTCCCGCAAATAACGGCAAATACCCCGCCGGACAAGTCATCGTATCCGTCGTTTATTGCTACACTGTTCGGCGAGACAAGCTATATCGAACAAGAATATTAGAGGGTTGTAGAGGGTATTAGTTCACTGGTACGAGTAGAAGGTTAACCAAGTACCCTCCCGAACTAACCCATATAACGCTCTCCCCCCCCTGGAACGTCGGGACAGGTCGGCCGGATATACAGGTCGACGTGCCAAAGCCGTATTACAACTACAGCTGACAGCAATAACAGCTTATTCGAGTCGCTTTTTCACGTTTTCCCTTTACCACTCACTCGTCCGCTAAGCAGAAGTGGGCGTTTGAGGAAGAGCAAAAGTACAAGGTTGGAAATTTTGTGCTGGAGGAGGTCAAGCTCGTCAAGTACCACTGGGAAACCGACTGAGGGGGGGGCATGGAGGGTCGCAAACAATCTGCATATCATACATCACCGTCGTCACTCGGAATCCGACTCAAGGGGAGGGTGTAGAGTCGCAAACAAGCTGCAGGTACCACCGCCGGGCCAAGCCGCGCCGCTGCCAACAAACATACCATCCGCTATGTTGGTGATATCTAACACTACTTAAGCACTACCCAGTAGCCTACTTAGTCACTGTAGTCACTGCCGTCACTGTAGTCACGTGACTTAAGTAGGCTGCTAGTGGATAGTGCTAGATAGTGCTAGATAGTGCTAGATAGTGCTATATAACGATCAGACTGTCGGTGTAGGGATGCCTATTGGGCGGATAGTGTAGGAAGCAGGGAAGGACCATAGGAGGACGGACCATTAGGACCAGGGTTTGCCGCGGAACATGTTTTTCTCCTCCGACATCCCTTGAACCTGTCGCGCATGTTAACTGCAAACCCGGTCCCACATTATTTGTATCATGAGTAGGTTGGCCCCAAAAGGTGGGTGCAGTTCCAAGGGCTAATGTATAATGACAGCAGATAGTAACGCCTTCACAACAATAGAGGGGAAACGGGGATGCCATAACACATACCAGTATCATAGGAATCGGGCACAAGGTGCGTTTGAGGCTAAGTGGGACACCGGGTACGTTTGAGGCTGAGGCTGTAGCGCTAGGCGTCCGTTTTTGGCTACGAATGCAAACTGCGTGCAGTGTTTAAATATCCGTGTAAATACAAAGTCATTATTGTTGCCAGGCTCGCTCGCGAGATTGTGTACGCTGTACATTAACCCTTTTGGGTTGTTGAAGGCGAAACGGGACGAAAACAAGGACGATTACAGCATCGGCCTCTCGTATGATAGCCAACCGGCGCTGCTGGGGTCGGGGACGATATATTGGGTGCTGGGGTTACTGAGCAAGGGGTTACAAGAAAAAAGCATAATGCTGCTGGTACTGCTATGGGCTGAGCCTGCACCTATTAGTGGTAGACGGTTGGTATCCGCGCTTCTCATTATGTTGGTCGCCATACCTGGGTCACTTAAGTGCCTTCTGTTTCTCTCGAGAATAATACGTCGACTCTTTTTTTGGGGGAACCCTAAAAGTGAAGCGAGAAGCACGCATATACCTGACCCTTTCGGGACTTCAGAGGGGAAAAGCTTCCTGACCCGACCCGCGGGTCGGTCATGATCCGTGAACACCCCTGGAAAGAAATACGAATAGAAAGGGCGATTGCTGCGTCGGCCGTAGGTTGAGCCTTTTGCCATTTTGGGACAAACTGCTTGGAATTAGTGTACAAACTGTTTTTGCAGCAGTAAATGGGTTAAGCGACGGTGCTTTTAGTGTCGGATTCCATTGCAAGGAGTTGTACGACGTGAGCTTAGCATGATAGCACTATGGTAAGACAGACAGCCATTCTCTGGGTCCAAACACGGTTGGTGTGAGTGGAAGTAAGTGGACGAAACGGCCAACGCGGTTGAAGTTGAAACGGTTCAATCGCGATTGGAGCCGCGACGTGCAGTACGATATGATAAGCGAGGAGGTATTATTGGGGGGGGGGGTTACCTGGCAGTGGATCACCGCTTCAATACCGGCGCTTCAAGGAGGCATATACTTGGGGGGAGGGGGGCGACTTGGCAATGGACCAGCCTCAAGGATCCTGCACACCCAAATCAAGTTACGAAGCAACCAAGCAATGTGTATGCGCACCAGCGCTAGTACGAGGTATAAGGCGTCGCCTGTGTTCGTTTCGCGCAGCACTACGAGTATTACGGCGATATAAGGCGGCGCCGGTCTGCGGTAGCGGACAGCGACCATACCGCGTTGATTAGATAATTGCCAACTTCCACGATGTTGTCTTTTCTTAGCTGTTACATTGTAGGCCCACGAACAAGAAATGGCACACTTCTTGTCTCTAAATCGTAGTTGTTTCGCATTACATGTCTTGCCTCTAAATCGAAGTGGTTCCACATTACATCTCTTGCCTCTAAAAAAATCGGTGTTTATTCAATACACAAAATTGAGTTCCATCCAGGAGACTCCAGGCGGCGAAAGCCTCGAGAATAACCTAGTGAGAGCGACGCCTCCGCTAATGAAGATGGATTAAAATCATATTCAGCAGCGAAAGCTACACTGAAGTCTACCAGTATCTGTTACCCTATGTATGCTCAAGTTAGCTCAGGTTGATGTGGCAATAAGTTCCCAAATCTTTGCTCAGAATAGGCGTTTCTTGTTGGCGGGTTCATACTCTGTAGTTAACAGCAATGCATACACAAAGTATATACTGGAATTGCACAGCTAATCAATGACTGCCAAACATGCACTTTCAAACTTGCAGAAAAACAAGAGACTATACAGGCACAGCAGAGGCATTCAGAGGCCAATCCACGGGGCCGTCAGCGCCAAATCTGTTTGACCTTGCCGAGAGTTGAGAGGGAAAACATGTCGAAACAAAACGATATATATGTCGATTACGACATTGGCCACACGAAGCATTGACGTAATTAATGCAACACTGTCTAATAGTCTAGTCTAATAGGGTAGAAAAAGTGTCCTTACTGCAATGGAAGGAATGGAAGGAGCTGTATGACACGCGCGCAGCATGGTGATACTCGGACTGCTGTTGTTGAAGCTTTTCCTAGACGCGTGATACTATCCCCCTCGTTAACTTTTTGGTCGGTATACATGGGGTCCCAAAACGGTTTACCCTAGGTGTAGGTCGAACGTGGCCAACAAGTTGAGAGCGGAAGTCAGTGGGCCCACGGCTAAAGTTTACATCTCAAATTATGGAAAAAACAAAGCCATACCAGGTACCAGGTAGTATGTTTGGAAACAACATTCTTAACATGATTGATCGCGTCTCATTCGCCCGCGATACGGCACTGCAACACGTCCCTACCAAACTAAGATTTACTTACTTACGGATTTACGTTACGATGTGTGCCCAAAAAGACAGAATGCCGCCTGATGATATTCACGTAAAACAATACATTGTCGTAACAGCCGTGCTTTCAATAAATCACGCACCTGGCTGCGGAAGCGCCAATCAGGGGTGATGTGCCAACAAATCGTCAATCTCCAAGCCCCAACACAACAAGCATTCAAACACAAACAAACACAAATTCCAAAACCAGGACGCGGCTTCACGCGCTATCATAGTTCCGCCCTTTTCAAAATCACACTCTACATGACACAAGTCGGACCCAGTCACTTCCTGCCTATACCAGCAGCTGCCAACAGAACCAACAATGCCGTACTTTGGGCCGTCGCGTTTCCTGTACATCGCGAGCCTCTGGCGAAAGCACACATCGTTGCACGCTCCCATTGGCCTTTCACTGCTAGCTACGGCTAGAGCTGGCTGGCTTAAAGCGCCCGCAAGCCGACTCCCCAATTCCATCACTATAGCAGTAGTTGCTGTAGCTGCTACCGCTTTTGGAAGCTCTGTACTCGTATTGTGAGCAAAACCTCAGCAGCAGCGGTAGCAGCAACAGCAGCAGCAACCGCAGCAGCAACCACAGCAGCAGCAACAGGCCGTATCACCTCGCCTTAGCAAAACTCAAAGCTACAAGCTCGGCCTCACGGCGATGACAGCCGACCTGCTATATATGTGTTGCTGTCCTAAACTCTGACCCGGATGGCCCTAAACAGACGCCCATGCGCCCCCGGGAGAGTAAAAAAGAGCGCTGAAAGGACTAAAAAAAGACGGCGCACGAGCAAGTCCTCCGCTACAATACAGTACGTCCCCCCCCGCGTTCATGAAAACCCACCCCCAGGTCGTATTGGTTGTAGTACTGGTGTATATAATGACAACACACAAGACGTTGAATGTCCGAGCAGGCAGCGCCTACTCTGCACTCTCAAGAGATTGCACTCATATCCCATCCTGGCAAACGAAACCTAACCTTGAGCGCCATCCTGGCAAACAAACGTCTCGGCAAACGAAGCCTAACCTTGCGCGCTAGCCTGGGAAATAAAGCCCAACATTTCGCGCCATCCTGGGAAACCAAGCCTAGCCTTGCGCGCCATTCTGGCAAACGAAGCCCAACCTTGCGCGCCAGCCACCCAGACAACCCAAGCCCAACCTTGCGCGCCATCCTGGCATATGAAGTACAACCATGCGCGCGGCGCGCGCCATCCTGGCAAACCAAGCCTAAAACCTTGCGCGCCAAGCCTAACGCCTTGCGCGCCATCCTGGCAAATCAAGCCCTAAGCCTTGTGCGCTATCTCGGCAAACCAAGCGCTAAGCCTTGCGCACCTTCCTGACAAATCAAGCGATAAGCCTTGCGCCATCCTGGCAAACGAAGCCCAAACATTGCGCGCCATCCTGGCAAACAAAGCGTTAGGCCTTGGGCGTATCCTGGCCAACAAAGTCTAACCTTGCGCGCCATCCTACCAAACCAAGCATGAAGCCTTGCGCGCCATCCTGGCAAACGAAGCCTAACCTTGCGAGCCACCCAGACAACCCAAGCCTAACCTTGCGCACCATCCTGGCAAACCAAGCCTAGAGCCTTGCGCGCCATCCAGATAACCCAATCCTAACATTTGCGCGCCATGCTGGCAAACAAAGCCTAACCTTGCGCGCCATCGGGGCAAAACAACCCTAATATTGCGCGTCACCCAGACAACCCAAGCCCAACCTCGCGCGACATCTTGGCAAACCAAGCGTTAAGCCTTGCACGCCATCCTGGAAAACCAAGCATAACCTTGCGCGCCATCCCGTCAAACGAAGCTTTAACCTTGCGCACCGTCCTGGCAAACCACGCGTTAAGCCTTGGGCGCCACCCAGACAACCCAAACCTAACCTTGGGCGCTATCCTGGCAAACCAATCCTGAAGCCAAGCGCGCCATCCTGGCAAACCAAGCCCTAAGCCTACCGAGCGACGGCGTCGTTACTGCCCCGCATCGGCCGCCATGCTAGCATCTTCCTCGGGCTTAGGGCGACATATGCCGCAACCCAAGATGTACTCGTCCTGCCCGTTGCGCGCTTTGGCGGGGTGGGAACCGCCAAACAGGCACCTCGAGCCGCCCAGGCAAGACTTGGGCTTGGCGGCGAAGCCATGCAGATGGCAGACATCGCAGAAGTGCATCACGCCTCCGCAGAAATAGGAAGCTACCTTTCGGCAGCACCAGTAACACTTGTGCTCCATGAACTCCTGCGGGGTGAATCAAAGGCGCCATCATCATACAAACGCGGCACAATGTTAAATTAGCCCCATACCGTGTATATTTTTACTGCAGCCACGTTTGTTGGGGGCGCACTACTACGCTGGTCGGAATTACTGAGGGATACATTTTGCAGTAGTAAATAATTGAAAACAAATAGAACTTCACCCACGTTTTGGGGCCATATTATTCGGAATTAGTGTGGGACATGTTTGAAAGGGTAAAAGGGTCAAAACTTCGGACGCGAGGGGTGCTCGCGCAAGGGTCGTGCAGATATTAAAAACACGAAAAAGTAAATCGCGATAAGTTGCCAGTAGAAGCCTACCAGTAGCGGCCAAAGCTTAAGATAAAAGGCGCGAAGAAGAGTGGCCATGGCGTGTGTCAACCTCAGCCCGCTTCAGCGCTCATATCATAGCACATTCGGAAAAACCCAAACTTTACTGTAGGTGTGGGTTAACCCATACCAGTATAAAACTGCACCGACTTTACTTTAGCGGGGATAAACTTACTTGGAATTGGTGTGGAATATTTTTTGCAGCACTGAAAGGGTTGAGGGTGATCATATCGTGGAGGGGCACAAGGCAGCCTTCCACGAGCTGTTCCAGAGCGAACAAAAAACAGCCCGTGTTTTACAGTACAATAGTACTAGAAGCTCGGGGGTCGGGTATGTATTCGCGATTTGCCAACATATACCGTCCCACGACATCGCCGACGGACACTTCTGCGTCCCCGCGAGGGCTCCTCTTTGTACGTGACGCCTCTTTACACATGACGTCAATCGACAGGACAAGACACCGACGCCGTGCGGCTCAAACCCTAAAAACAAAAAATCAAAAACCCGAAAGTCTCATCAGCGTCAACTTTGAACGTTTCACATGTTGAACCTACCTGTCCGTGCTCGGAACACGTAGCACCCCCACTGCCCGCCGAGCATTTCCCGCAGAGAAGCTCTTGCGGCTTGATGTCGGCAAGCGCCCGCTCAGCCGCCGCCGCCTCTCCGGCCGCCCCGCCTGCCCCACCACCCTCAACGCCCGCCCGCGACGACCCCCCCCCGGCTCCAGCCAAAGGAGCAGCTGGCTCGCAGCTAACGAGGCCCCCAAAGTACGGCTTGCGGCAGGAGTGACACTGCACGATAAATAAACGTGCGGGAGAGAACACAAAACGAAGAAGGCGTTTCACGAAAAGAAGGGTTACACAAAAATAAAAAGGGGTTCGTTCTTCGATCACAGATATATATTGATTCGTCACCGAGGGCATCAAAAGACAAAGAAAGCCAGTGTGCGTGCGGCATGAACACTCGTATACAGAACAGGGACCCCAAGGCGCGCCATACAAGGCGCGCCATACAAGGCACGAGCACACAAGGTACGAGCACACACAGCACGAAAACTCAAGACAGACCGTGACAGCACATCGAAAGCACACCACCACGCCCCAACCGAGGTACAATCAGCGCACGCTAAGGCACGCCACGCAAGGTACGAGCACACAAGGCACGAACACTCTAGCGACAAACCAACAAAGCAAGGGCCCGCCACGCCTCAAGCGAGGTACAATCAAGTCAGCACAAGCTGTACAATCTGTCCGCACTTTGAGTAGAAGCCGTATCTATACCTGATAAAAGGAGTACTTCTTGAGCGCCCTCTGCACCATCTCCGCCCGCTCTGCCTTCGTCTGCTCGGGCGCGGGATGCCCAGCAGCACCACCTTGCGCCTCCTTGGATTCCCTGGCAGCATCGCCCTCCGGTGCAACACCTCCAACACCCCTATTCGACGCCCCGGCGCGCCCAGCACCTACCGCACCACCCGGCGCACCATTTGGCAATCTAGCCCCCGCACCTGCTCCTGCTCCTCCACCCCTTCGCCCCTCGGGAGAAGCAGCGGCAGCGGGATCGGGAGCCACGTGCAGCTTCAACATTCCCTGCGCCGCAAGGTCAATCTTATTCCCCCGTGGGTAGTTTCTTGCGAGCATAGCCTGCAGGCCGCGGGCGGGCTCCTCCGAGGCGGCCATCTTCGCCGCAGCCCGCACAGCGTCAGCCACAGAGTTCGCTGCTTCCTCCTCTTCTTTCTCACCCCAGCGGCCATACGCCGGCGGCGCTCTCGCCCCCGCTCCCACCCAAGCCCCAGCCCTCGCTCCAACTCCCGGCCCTCCCCGTTCACCACCGAAAAACGGTAACAGCGGGTCTCGTCTGAGCGCGTACGGCAGCCTGCCTCTCTTGCATCCCGCAGCAAAGTGCACCCTGTTAGGCCTCGGCATCGCACGCTCGTTACCTCCGGCGGCTGCCGGGCTTCCTTGGTCGCCAACGCTCCCAGCTCCGCCAGCGCCGTCGCCACCGTCTCGGCTTCTTCCCCATCCTGCACTATATTTCTGGGACCGCCCGTCTCCGCCAACCGCGGCAACGACGTGCGCATCAAAGTTTACATCGTCTCTCTCGGGAGGAGGCGAGGCCGCCGCCGAGTCAGGTAGCAGTGGGTTCGGGAATACTAGAGGCGGAGAAGGCGGCGACGGCGGCGGCAACGGTTCGCTGTAAATCATCCGCACCGCCTTTCTCTTCTTCTTGGACGAGAAGGGTATAATCGCGGCTGGCGCCGACTTCTCCCAGTCCCGGCCCGGGTCTCCCTCCTCCAAGACCATAACCTCATCGTCTAATATGACCTCTTCGTGTATCACGACCTCATCATCTTCGTCGTTACCGGCGGCATTACCAGCGGGGATACCGGCGGCGTACGGCTCCTCCCACGCCAAAACTCCCGTGTTCTTCCCCCCAGCCTGGTTTTCGTTTTCTACGGGAAGCTTATTCGCGGCCGCGACCGCACGCAAGGGCCAAGGCGACACGTCGTGCCAAGGCTGCGCCGCATCATCAATACCCTCAATGTGTTCCCAACCGTCCACAACTCCGTTCGGAGGCGGCTCTGCAGCGGCGGCGGCTCCCCGCCTAAGGTCGACCTTGGCCCTCCCTCTTCTGAGACTGCCATAATGATCCACAACCCCAGCGCGGTCGCTAGCACCAGCTCCTGCTCCTGCTCCTGCACCCTCGCTCGCACCCACAGCCGCGCCTACTGCGCCGCCACCCTCCGCGTTGCGTCTCGCAGCCAAATCCCCGTTGCGCCGCTTGCGACCGCGGCCACTCGGCTGAAGGTCATCAGGAAGGTCCCCAGCCTCGGCACCCCACCAGCCATCGCCGACGCCCCATCCCCACACCCCCATGACCTTCTTTCCGTCTCCATCGCCGTCGCCAACGCCAACAGGCCCTCCTTGCTCGTCGCCCCCGGGCGCTCCACCCTCTTCCATAACAATCCGCCGTCGCCGAGCGTGGCTGCCACCTTTGCGGCAGCCGAGCTCTTTGCGGCGGTGGGGCGGGTCAAGACGCAAGCGTAACGCCGCCGGCCACCCCGCGGGGTCGTCGCCCAGATCGCGTACGCCGCGACGGAGAGCGTCATCAAGCACCCATTCGTCCCCGCGTGGAGGCCGCCGAGGTTCGACCGCTGCACCCCCTCCATAATATTTACCTCTTGAATCGCCTTTACCGTTACCATCGCCCTTACCGCCGCCGTTACCGTTCTCGCCAAGACCGGCACCCACACCTCGCACGGCCGCGAGAGGAGGAGCTCTCAACGATTCACGCGACCGCCTTGATCGATGCGTAAACTCGTCTTCAAGCGGCCAGTCCTCCTCCATGACGAGATCTTCCAGCTCTTTCGCAGAGCCCAGCCGTGCGCGCCTTCTCTCTGCAATGATAGCCCTTCCTTTCGCAAGGTGTTTCTCTATGGGGTCGCGCCCCGCGGGCAGACGCCCCGCGGGGAGCGCTTGCTGATCCAAGGCTTTCCCTTGCGCTCTCTGCGCCGCGCCCGCGCCCCCGGGGGGTACACGCGCTCCCCCCGCGGCCACCACCCTAGCCATCGCCACGTCCGCCTGCGCGATGAGCATGGCTCTCTTCCTACTGAGATAGTCCTCCTGCGAGCCCGGTGCGGCGTCTCCCGCTCCCCCTGCCCCCACCCCTGCCCCCGCCCCAGCTCCCCCTGGGCCTGCAGCGTCTTTTGGAGGAAAGGGTGGCGGCATACGAGGCACAAAAGGAGGGATTCCCCAGTCCGCCCCTAGGCCGACAAAAGGTTGCCACTCGCCCGGCCCCCCTGGACCGCCCGGGCGAGGGACGGGAAGCACGGCAGCAGCCCGCCCTGCTGCTCGTACCCTACGAGGCAGGTTGAGCGCGGGGTAGGCGGGAGGGTACGGCATGTGCAGTGGGTGGGGGGCTCCGCGCCCCCTTGCCCTCCAGTGTGCGGGGTTTCCGTCGAGCTGCCGATGGCGCGCTAAGCCGGCCATCCGACGCCGCATTCTCGCCTGAAGGCTCTCCAATGATGACCTCTGCGCATTATAAAAAGGGTAGGGAGGTGGGGTGAGGTGTATAC
Organism: Alaria marginata; assembly: GCA_037833945.1. NCBI lineage: Eukaryota > Phaeophyceae > Laminariales > Alariaceae > Alaria > Alaria marginata. Next base: position 2,624 of record JBBMKB010074433.1, on the reverse strand, counting down.
GCTATGATATGATATCACCTATATATGATACCACAAACGAGCATCGGCGGAGAAAACTCCCCACGACATAGCGAAGAGCACAACACTTCCCCAAACCCGACACGGCCAGCGTCAGCAGTGTTATTGTGTCACTGTCAATCGAGCGTGCGAGTGACACGGCGTGACGTGTGGAATGTCGCCCAACTACAGTAGCTACGCGACCGAGCCAAGCTGGCTGATTTGCACCGACAGCCTTTCGACTGTAGACTGTACCTGAAGTGGGGGCAGTTCGTCGGCACGCAAACGCTGGACGGCCAGCTCCTGCCAAAGCAAAACACACACGGCAGTTTTGTTCAGGAAATAGAAACGAGGCGGAATGGAGAGGGTCAGGACTCAGGACTAGCTATTAATAGTCAGGAAGAACGGTAAAAGGCACAAGTGACAACTACCACAGCAACTATTAATAATCATAATACAGAAAATAAGCAATACGTTATCTCGTGCCGGTAAGTGGGAAACGAAACTGCCCTTCTGGACGGAAACATACGGATATTTTGGGTATTGATATGTATACTCCAATGATCTTTATATCCCGTCCAGAGCTACGGTGCACAGCAGGCACCTCGGCACCCATACCAAAGCGTGCATTCGGGTTGGCAACCCTAGCATACATACACCACGAGGGAGAGACGGCGAAAACCCGCCGTAAAGGTTAACGACGCAAAAACTTGAACATTTTACCACACCGCAATTTTTTTCCCACATTAATTCCAAGTACTTTATCCCCAAAAACGTGCGTGCAGTTTTGAAAGGGTTAACAGCGCAACAAACGCTACCGACGCAAGAACAGCAGCAAGTAATCCAGCAAGCCTAACGCGCACGCGAGAGAAAACTTAAAAGCAACCTTAGAGCAACCTTAAAGCAACCTTAAAGCGACTTTAACCTTCTTACCTCCACTTCGCTTGCCAGAGTCAGCTGCTCCGCGATACCCTCGCCTTTCGCCAGATGTGGGTGAACTGCCAGCGCCTGCGGTACGATGGCGGCATTGCTTGGCGTCAAAACTCCACGGGAAAGCTGACGAAAAAGAAAAAAACACTGCAACATTTCGTTCCTCTAAACGTCCCGTTGCGACACGCGTTTTTTTTGCGGCGCCAACAGAACGCCACCAATGGGCACATCCGCAAAACTCGTCATTTTCGCTGCAGCACACGCGCTCTTTTATTAACGTCGCGACAAGGCAGATTTGCCGGCGAGAACCTACGCATCACTGTCGACAGAAAAACTTTGTGAGCTCTTCTTGCACGGCATGGCAGGCACTACCGGACAGATTCCCCGAGGTAACAAGGGCCACAAGGCATTTAATTTAATACGAGCGAATGCGAGTTTTAAATCGACGACCGACCACGACACAATCTCCGCAACTAAAGAAAAATCAGGACCGGCGACTTTGTTCGTTTTTCTCAGTATCACAGCACACACGAACGCACAAAAATTGACGGCAGTTACAACTGTCCTTCACGCAGCTTGCAAAGCTGAGTATTGACCCTTTGAGCAGTCGAACTCGCTGACGTATGTCAAATACAGTAAGCAAACACGTAAATCCTGCCGCGCGAGTCCTTAGCGACAGCTACACTATCTTACTACCCATACGATATGTGTTAATCACCTTGTCCGCGCGGCAAACTGGACAGCTCATGAAACCGAAAGTCAATCGTGCTGTTGGCCTTCCCCTCTCCAGCTGCTCTCGCCCACAGGAGACGTGCACAAAGTGCCCGCATTCCAGCTGAAACGCGAGAAACAACACAAAATAACGAGTTAAGGACGGCTGGGATGGGCATAGGCTTCTCAATAAGGACGGCTGGCGTGGGGGCATAGGCTCCTCGATACGAGAAAATAGCAAAAAAATAAGAACGACTTCGGTGGGCATAGGCTCCTCGACCCCTAATGAGCGACGCCCTGAAGTGCCCGCATTCCAGCTGAAATGTGAAAAAAATGAAAAAAAAAAACGAAATAACGAAATATGGACGGCTGGGGTGGGCATAATAGGTTCATCGACCACGCATCAGAGACGCCCGAAAACACCACAAGTGCTACAGCGAACACTCGTTGACCGACCTATATTCTAACGAGACCGCACCCCTAAGGGTGCGATCGATCGACTTTGAGGGTGCACGTCTCGCGAAATCCATGTACAGACAAAAAAAAGTTACACGTACGCTGAAGGTCGCTGTCATATCATAGTACCTCACGAAACAAGGAACACGAGCAAGCCAGCTTGCATGCAATGCGGTCGCACAACAGAACAACAAAAACAAAACCCGGGAGTAGGTACAGAGGGGAGTCAGACGTGGTGCAAAGATTGCCTTTTGTTTCGTTTCTCCTGACTTTCTTCTTTCTGGGAACGTTTTATTAGTGATCGACATTGAAGCTGATGCACTTTGTCGGACGGCAACAATAGCAATGGTAGTGCTAATAATAGCAAAAGCAAACCTACCTTGACGCATGGAGCAGCTAACAGCGACTCCGTCCAGCAGACGTTGCAGTACTCGGCATCTCCGTCAAGCTCGGCCGAAGGACAGCCGGGCTCAATGCAAGGGAGGCAATCCCCCGCACCTGAGTCAAGTACACAAAGCACGCAAATTGAC
>JBBMKB010074411.1:0-13489 GCA_037833945.1 Alaria marginata | reverse complement strand
TTGCATCTGGATGACAGCTTCGAATGAATTTATTTATTTTCTGGTGTGGCCGCTTCCAGAGACAGCAATTGGGATACTATGTAACTGGTATCTAGATCCCTCATAAATCATTTTGAATGATTTCTCTGTTGTACTCTCTCTTTTTGTGTTACGATTCGCGGAAGTCGCACTAAAAATAAATTGTGGATCTAAAATCGATAGAAAATCATTGAAATTTACATATCCACGGGCTCACAACAGCAGTATCATAAAAAAGTCGATAAAATGGTCAAAAACACGTACGCGGGAACGAAAACTTCTATGGTGGGACCTTGAAGTTACCTTAAGTTGGTAGCCTTTTCTGAAAAACGAGTACATCAGGTATATCTATCTCTCGGGTGTCACTTGTCTCCATGATGTGTGTACAGAGTTACGGCGCGTCGAAAAGACAATTTAGGTCGAAAATCCCTTTGGCACCCGAAAAAACAAACAAACAAACAAACAAACAACAACAACAACAACTATATGGGGAACCACCGTTCGTCTATAAAGTAACACACCAGCCCTCCTAGTTCATGCAGTCGAAATAAACAGTTGGGTCTTGCTGCTGCGTGCAGTCGACGGGAGCATCGCAGAGCTCCAAGTGATACCCAATAGCATGTTGTCAGTTAGCTCACCTGTAAACCCTTGCCGAGCACGATTCGGCCGAGGTCCTGCCGCCGTGGTACGGAAACAGGGCTTTTGCGCTGTCGGGGTCGGGGTTGGGCGCTCCCGAAGGCGCGTCTTCCGCCGGGCAGACGAGCCCAAAGCCTGGAGCGAAGAGATGTCCCAAGTCGTTAGGACAAATTCCAGTCGAAGAGCTTGCCTGTCGGGGATAAAATGACAAGGGGGGTGGCGATGTTTTAATCTATGAGTTAGTTTTTACGGTTCCTCTGAGGCAAGAGAGTACATTCATAACCCTAGACGCTCATACGTGGGCGAGTTTCCGTACATACCCGAGCAACCATTGACGCATTCTACGGTAGGGGTGCACCTAATTTTTCTGAGGCTTTCACTTCAAGAGCTCTAGACCTCGCCCAAAAACTGATTTTTGAGTAGATTGAAAGTGCAACTTGATGAACATACTCGTGGCTTAGGTACAAGAAGCATTAATGTTGCAAAACAAGAATGGCATTCCAAAGAGTTTAGGCTAAGGAGCTCCGTCATTCAGAAAAAAAAATGCACGAAGTGCTACTTCTATCGTAGCACGCGTCCATTTCTCTACACGGCCGCCGCGACGATTGCATTGGCGGTGTCTGCAATGACGCATCTTCCACACGCACTACGTTTACATAGGGCTGCAGAGAACCTCTCAGGTCCTGCCCTAGACATGTTGCCTGCGCGGAGGACACCGTACGACGGACTCTACGCGTCCCTGCCGCGGTCCACGGCACACCACAGTTTACCTTCGGGAGGGCATCAGCAATCATTCAACTTTGGGTCCCGGTGGCTCGACTTCAAGGCGATAAGATACGTGAGCAATCGATGCTGCTTACTAGAGGTGGTCTTGCAGCATGAGAAGGTGTCAACATCTACGCAAAACGAACTAGATCGTCCATGAGCACCTTCGCCAGGGTCAAGACTGTTGGGTTGCATCTGGTCGAAGCAATGCAAACACTCACATTCCAAAAACATGCCCATTTTTACACCTACAGCGTTTCGGTTTGCGCGCAATAACTTTGATTCATGTCGTTCCGACAGATGCACTACACTGACCACATGAATCGTGGATAGAACATATGGAAAACAGTACCAGCATTGGCGGTGCTTCCAACGAAGCTGCCAGAGGTAACTTTGAATGACGCGGTGATATTCGCGGATCAACATACCGTCGGGTAAATACTGGCTGTTGGTGGGAAATGCTCGCTCAAAGCCAGATGCCGTCAGCCAGTATGGGGCATTTTCTACAACAACTACATGCGAAGTATTCGAGAACGATCATAGCATCGGTAGATAGGCGAGGTTCGACTACTCAAGATTGAATGACGGTAACTGGGCAGCCGTGCTGCCCCTACCAAGAGGTGAAACGTACGAACACAAAATTCGCCGAGTGGTTATACTACTATGTGGGTGGTGTCCTGCACATTGCGCTAGTACTGAACCTGGTGGCGAAGGAGAATCGTGCCCCGGCAGGCCACAGCATCCCGAACTTCCCTGCAGCTGGCGGGCTCCGTGGCCACCTCGTCATGTAGCCCACAAACCGGCCCAGCGACGTGAGGGCGAAAAGTTATTGGAACGAGCTGACCCCCCACATGGCTAGCCACGACCAAGCCTTCCTTCCAACCGACGTCCGAGAATTCCACCAAGGCGGAGCTGGGCACCCGCGAGAACAAATGTACAGGCAGCGGTGAGCAACGTGGAGGTCGTCCGCTTAGAGTTGTGGGAAAATAATAGCAGCGATAACTGGTTTCACCGCCTACCAGTATCAAAGGTCGATACAATGTAATATCATACGTCCAGAGGTTTTCTGACACGGGTCTTTAGTGTCGCCTAAAAGTTTGTCTAACGGCAGACGGGTCAATATCGGCACATAACGTAGCCATATATTAGGGTTGGAATGGCTCGTAGTGGGAAAAATCAGCCACGGACGCACATGCTTGCCCGAACACCCTGTTCGGTTACGTACAACAGCAAAACCGTTTTAGGGTCTCCTGAAAACGAGCCATCTTCATCTGCGGGAGAGACATCGTCAAGCGCTAGGTCCAAAAGATAAACCGTTCAAGGCACATTGAAGGCGGGGTTATGACTCGAGAAAGCGGAATTGTGTGGATAGTTGAAACTTACTCACCCATCGGAGCGCTTGGGACAGCAGTTAAAATGAGCTATGGATCAAAATAACCGTACAATGAAAAAAATGTCCATAGGTGCCCATGCGAGATACGCTTTGCAACGAGATGTCTAAAACCATAGCTTCGAGCGCTCAGCGCCCGACTATGCTTTTGGCGACGGAAATGGTTCACACGGCAAGTAACCAATGGTTACCCAGTCGTCGTAGCTTCTTCGTTGTGCATGAACGCATAGCTGTCAACGCCAGTGCTGGTAGTTAAACCAGCTTACTGCATAGCATATTCAGCGTTTCGTAACCAACTGACGGTATCGGTCAACTCAATCGTGACTTTAACGGCGTTTTTTTTTCGTTAGTTCCACACCAAAGCTCGAAATATTATTTTTATAGTTTGCATGGTAAGATATACCAGGTATATGACAGCTTGCTGGCACAGGTAAGCGTTCCCAATCACGGCGTGCCCCGTGTACGTACGTAGACCTGCTCGCTACGAGGGGCACATCAGAAACCACGAAGTCAAAACACACCCCTTGCGGCGCGTGTAACGCCAATACATGCAGCATCATCCTTGCGACATGGGAAAACACCGTAACCCTCTTGGGACCCAGGTATAGCGACCTAACATACCAAACATGCGATCTTATCAACCGTCCAGCAAAAGCGTGAAGCAGTACAAGGATGCTCATGCTACATGCGTGCCGCTCATCCCCCTACGTTACAATGTGGACACACACCCCCACCCCAGCAGTCCGGACTATTTCGTGTGACCGATGCCGTAATTTTCATTGATTTCGACTTATTTTCCCTCTGAAAACTCGAAGGGGTTGAGTAGCACACCAGGCCGCTTCTTTCATGCAGTTGAACGAACACGTTAGGATCTGCTGCTGTATGCGGCCAATGCGAGCTTCGCAGAGCTTCAAGCGCTGCCCAATAGTATACCGCCAGTTAGCTCACCTGGCAACCCTTGCCGAGTACGGTGCTGCGGAGATCCCATTGCCGTGGTAAAGGACCACGGCCATTGCGTGGTCGGAATCGGGATTCGACGATTCTTCGGGCGTGTCTTCGGCCGGGCAGGCGAGCCCAGAGCTTGGGGAGACGTGCTGCCTTCCGTCGTATCGGCCAACTCGATTGGAGCAGTTCGCCTGTCGGGGACAAAACGGCAGGGGGGGGGGGAACAACAATTCAAGCTACGCGATAGTTTTGCGGTTCCTCCAAGACAAAAGAGTACATGTCTAACTCTAGTCTCGTAGCCGTGGACGCATCGGGTTTCCCTACATGCTCGAGCAGCCTTTGCCCTACACAACCCCTGCGACTATCGCGTCGGCGATGTCTGTAATCACACATATCTCACGCGTGCTGCTTGTACATAGAGCTGCAGCCCGCGTCGTGAAGTAATTTCGGACCTCTCAAATCCTGCCCCGGAGACAACATTTTCTGCGTATAGGCGCCATACGACGGACTCTTCGCGCCCCTTCCACCGCCCACGGGAAACAGCATTTAGCCTTCGTGAGGGATTTAGCAATCAGCCGACTGTGGGAGCCGATGGCTCGACCTCAAGCGATACGATACGTGATTAATCGATGTTGTCTACGAGAGTCGGTGGCCTTACAGCTTCAAACGACGTCGACATTTTCGCGAAACAAAATATCACGCAGCTTGCAAAGATGAGTGTCGACTACTAATTTGATCGAACTCACAGCTGGCGTATTTTAAGTATTTTTTATAAAATGGGAGGGATGGGGGTGGCATGACTATGAAGGAGACCGAGATTTTCCAACGGACTCTCAGCCGATATTAATGTACTTCTATAGCTCTTAGTCACTGCATCTCCGACAACCATCTTATGGCCATCGGATGTGCCCAGCTCGAGTACTAGAGTGTGACGCCTACCTCGCTTACCGTTCTTCGTATTCCCGTAATGCCATCGCGAGAACGTGGACGCAGGCAAGAAATAGATGGTGGTTTTAGAGGATTGACAATGCCGCAGAGGAAAGTTGCCCGATGGTAAGTAGCTACGCATGTATTGTTTAATGCGCGTCCCGTTGTCCCGCACAAAGCTGCGGACGTTGGGCTCATTTTACGCTTAGGCGTCATTGCCAAACGCCGCAAGACAGCCACTACAGGCTTGTGCCTGTCCTCAGCGTAAAGGCTCATTAACAGCAGATGCCGAAGAGGTCAAAAACTGGTGATAGCTTTCCAACAGTGGAGTGGCCTACAAGTCGAAGCTCAGTCTTGGCGGGTTTTTCAACCCAGCAGAAGACGTGCACGTCAACCAATCTGCCTTCGTAGTCATGCGCGAGTTTCTATTTGTGGCCGCGCTGGTCATACTATAACTCTATACATTGTGTTTTGTATTTTGTATTAAATACATACATTTTCCGAAGCAGCCATACTATTTTCAGTATAATAGTGGCCTATGAAGCATGCCTTACGGAAAACGTCACACCTCCTGGGCTAAACCTGCTTAAACTACGGGCCCGATCGTTGAAGAAAACTTACGTTCAGCCCAATATGTTTTTAACTACCAGCATACCACCAAAACGTACGTTTTGCAGTGCTTGCATCCTGTAAAGGAATGCCAGTATGTTTTTTATCATTCTACAGCCCCTAACCCGTACAACTACATTGCGATGCTCGTGCTGTGAGAAACGCGGGGCTCCGCTAGTGGCTAGCATGGGTCGGTACGCGAGTGGTTGATATTGTCGCCGAAGTTCAATATTAATCAACACCGGTGGCGCGAGAACTCATACATTTTTCACGTTAACCAATAAACGGCAGACTGACATTTGTCGCGTTAGCCTTGGAGGCGTTTTTCCGGGTTGGAGAATGCGTTGGAGTGATCGGCAGTAGTCCAAGAAACATTGCCGTTAATTTAAGCTTTCTTCACTTCTCATAAAGTTGGTCTTGCAACCTTGTGTTAGGGAGGTATGACGTTTTCCGTATGGCGTGTTTCCTACCGCTACAATACACATACTAGAAATAATATAGCTTCTGAAAAAAGCAAACTAAGGATATTGTTAAGCGAATAATCAACAAAAACAAATGTCCAGAGTGGCCCCTTCGCCTAAAGGAATAGGTTTCAGTTTGTGGTTTGTAGGAGCTTAGTGCGGGCCTTCGGGAAGGAATCGGCCCACCCTTAAGGGAACCAAAGAAGTCCCCAGTCCCCATTCCCTCAGAGGTGAGTACAAAACTAGCATACTTCGCAAAACAGAAGCCTACGCATGGCTACGAGTCCAGCTTGATAAACGTCCACGACTCCTACTAGATTGAAAAGCCCCTCACGGGTAGGCTTCGAGCTTTCCGCGAATGCCATGTGCAATTCCTCAACAGTTACAAATTTCCCTGCAAATTTCGGTGTTAGTGGGTTGCGGAACCAGCTCGTAAGAACTTGGTGTGCAGAAGTACGCTACACTTTGCCGGATCCTGCCAGACAGAAAGACTTGCCAGACAGCGTATTTTAGCGGCGCATTATCGTTTACTATCACAACGACACTCTGGAAGTAGCTCAACGACACATGGTGTCTCGCGGAGCACTCGAAGAAGATTCTCCATGCCAAGCTTAACGCCCACGACTGGTTTGATGTGTTTTATTAACGGCAATTATAAACCGCTGCTTTCAGGGAATTTAAATGTATCAATTGTTTCGGTGTGTTTCCACGTTTCCGCCGAAATTTCGTGCCACGTTATCTGGGCCCCATATTTCATCGTTTTCACGCAGGGTAGGGTACGAAGGGAACACACAACGGTATATGCACAGCCGAGCTTCTGCACAACGAGGAGAAACGCCCAATCGTATGGGTGCATCTTCATCGGGTTCGTTATCTAGCCCTTCACCAAAACAAAACCCAATTGTTCGCGCCAGACCAAGATCTACGTCCATAACTTTCAGCAATCGTCGCAAGGGGTGCCCGTCCATTTCAAACATCACTCTATTCACACCTCCTGTTTAGTCAATTGAGATCCTTTCGTAGCAGGAGCACGACCAGGCTCCTCTCTGTAGACGTCTGTGTGCGGAAAACCGTAGTCTTCGGGCAACATGGTGGCATCGAATGGGGAGCCAGCGATCGGTGTCGCGTAGTACAACGCAGAGGCCGGCACTACCGAGGGCGGGATACTGTCGCTCCCCCACATCATCTGCCGTGCAATCAGGCGGCGACCAAATACGTACACGGGCCACAGCGGAACGGTTAATCTCGCCTTATCGTTGAGTTGGCAGGGTCAGCCCTAGTGAATACGCCACAAGTTAAGAAGCTACTGTTCTAACGCGTATTTTTTACCGTGCAGCACACACCCCGCGAAGAACGATGCTACATACTATGAACTTAGGAACTACCGTAAGCGGAGGAAGCCCTGGATCTTGGTTCGATTTCGGTGGCGAAGCGCGAGCGGGAAAAGTAGAGTTTCACATGTCCCCTGTGACCCCATAATCCATATGGGCAGAGAAAACACGATTCGATGCACTGCTGTACACCAGCATATTTGGAGAAACGTTGTGTTCGTGCGAACAAAGGTGCACGAGTGCATGCTATGTCGCTGCGTCACGTTTGGAACGACAATATTACTGAAAGTAAATTGTGTAACAACAAAAAAGTCCTCCCTTACACTGCTGACATCACTAAAAACAAAAGGCGCCGAATATACATTGCAAACTGTTGCCTCCGGAGGGTCGAAAACTTTGCAAGGTTGTCCATCCCCTGCAATTGTCCATGGAAGAACCCGGTCGTAAGGACGAAGTGCGATATCACCAGCATGGGTTTTGGTGCGTGCGTGAAGTTGCCAAGTTGATAATAGACGACAGAATGAGTAGAAAGCGGGAACAAAAACAATATAATATCATACTGGTATGTATGTGTGTCATCAACCGACTTCCATAATATGCTCTTCACAAACGTCGCACAATACAAATCAATAAATCCGGAAATAAGTTCTAGCAGGTATGCTCTACTGTTCTACTGCAGCATGTTTAAACCGCTTAGTTTTGCTTCAGGACTCACAGGCACCGTCGCGAAACCACATGAAGACAACAACCTATTGTGCCTTGGGGTGTACCAGGTACTACTATTAATAGTAGTATAGTGCAGTACACAAGTGAACCAACCAAAGCAGCCACAAAGAGACCACACACACTATTGTAGCTGTATCACTTCCGAAAAACGGCGCCATTCAACCAGTAAAACCCATTACTTTGTCGTGAACGCAGACTACCCCTCAAATGTCAGGTGTTCGTTGTAGCTGCATGCTCCTGTGCTACTAGCAGATTCATCGTATGGGTGGTCGGTTTAGATGCAGCAGCAAACATCAAAACTACGATGGTGCTTGAGCGGTATATGGGGATGATAAAAAGGGGTGGCTGCCCGAAGAACGAACTCACCTGCAGGCTGGCTGGACCGCCTTCTTCCTTGTACTCCACGATGATGTCGTGGAAGTTGCCCTCGATGAGGTGGGCCGGGACCATCCGCTCTTTAGCTCCCCTCAAATGCTCTGGACATAAAACGCGATGCCCACGTACAGAGGGTCCGTATGCAGGTATCATACGTAGGAGTTTTGGTCACATTGCGCCGGAGTATAATAGCATAAAGGGTGCCTACGATAAACTTCCTATTTTACGGTGAATCTTTAGACTGCCGTCTACTTTTCTTGGGCTTCTCGATCCTACTGCACCATAAATACATGGGGCTATTAAAAGTGCGTCGATAGCCTGCACCTAACCCTAGCCGCCATCATCGCCATTAACGTATCGTGCCTCCACAAGGTTTGGTCCATGCAGAGCGTGTCACAGCTGCAAGGGGCAAACTACTAATCATACCGATATGTTGCCGCTACGATTCCTGCCACAATTGGCCGAGAGGTGTTTTTCAGAAGCAGCTACCACCATAAGCAAGCGCCCGCAACACCGGAAAATACCTTGCCAGGCATCGATGACCAACTTGTGGTCGACGAATAACCGCACGCCCCCCTGAGCCCTAAGGAAGATATGGAACTTTTCGCTGGTCGGAGCGAGAAGCTTTCCTTCCCACCGAGCAGACACAGGGCCGCGACCAAACGATGTCACCGGGCTTACCCCCCAGTTAAATGACAACTGACGAGGCGAGAGCGCAAGGAACAGAGGTGGGATGTGGAGGGGGCGGGGGGGCATTGATGAGGGACTATCATAGATATATATCTTATCTACAGTACGTCATGCGACATCGTCTATCTCACAGAAGAAAACATCGATAAACATATTCCTCTCGTACAGCAAGCAGGGTTGTGATTCGGGGAGGAGGGAGCGGGGGCGAAGGAGGAGTCATTTTGAATGTATATTGCAGCGGCGATAAACAAAGGCTTAGCCTGTGAAACCTTCGTGTTCGACCAAGAAGAATTAAACGGGTGGCCGCAACACCTCACGCTCAATATCATACGGTATTGAGCGCTCCAGTATGGCTCAGAGACCGAAATACTACACCAAGTACGGTACCGTTCTGCTGACATACGCCCCAGACGTTCAAGGTTGCGTGATGTCTGTGGGCTGTCCAAAATCTATTTTCGAGTACGCTGTAGAACAATCCCATAGTCTACCGAGCGCGCCATAAAACCACGTCCATAGTGAAAGCATGGCGGGAAGGTTAAATGAGACGCCTGGACTATGTACGTCTTTACGACGAAATAGAGGAACAAAATGGCCACACCCTGGGTAATAGGTTCAAGGCTAATAGGCAATCCATAGGATCCTATTCCCCCAGGAGGTCTATTGTTGCTTGTGATAGGCATCGATTGGCACTTTTAGAATCCTATTGTGACCGGCAATGGGTATCGATTGCCGCGGTCCCTGACTATGGTTCGGCCAATAAAGTATGGCCATCTAATGTTAAAAGCTATTGCCGAAAGAGACAACTATCGATAGACATTTCCAGAACGGTACTGTTTGGGCGATAGGATACTGGGACTGATACACGAAACCAATTGTCACCGACCGTAGGTATCGGGAGACCTTTTTACCATTCTATTGTTTCAGGCAGTAGGTATCGATACACCTTTTCACCATCTTATTGTTTGGGACACAAGGTATCGATAGACCTATGATATCATTATTCTATTATTTCAGACAAAATGTACCGATAGATCTTTTCACGATTCTATCGTTTCGCACGATAGGTATCCATAGACCTTTTCGCCAATGTTTTGTTTCGGACGATAGATATCGATCGACATGAATACCTATCACCTATTAGCTAACGGTATATTTCAGTGTACATACGAGTAACAACACCAAACTTATACAAGAGAACCAATAACAGTCTATATCGGGGGGGGGGACGATGGGCCACTGCCGACCATCCGGAAGAGACAGGTATACTCCGAACCGCGGTTAAAAACCTTTGGTTGCTCGATATATTGTAGCAGTATTCGATATTCCAGTAATTTCGGTGTGCTATCTGTGATCGTCGGTGCATAACACGATCTAATTGTGTGCTGTTCAGTTGCTTGTTATACCCTGGATAATACTCTATATAATAGGCTATCGGGCCAGCAATATATCGGAAAATATGAGTATCGATACCTATCGCGGGCCACAATAGGTTGGTTTCGGGGTGTATCGATAGGTATAGTAAGCAACGAAAGGGTTAGGACTGTGGCTATAATAGCCTATTGTGTGGCTGGTATGCTTGTGAAGGTGTCTATCGATAGGTATCTTGGATACCAATAGAGTTTGAAAATGATCCCCAACATGCTATCGTTCGAACAATACATTCACGCCAGCATCGATCGATAGTATACTTTAGTTAAAGCGTTAGGTGTGAAATGATATCGATCGATATCGATTGCTCAATGTAGTAGACATCGTCGATACCTATTGCTTGTAACAATATACTTAGAGGTGTAACCTATTGTTTAACCCTAGCGCTTAAAGCAGCAGCTACCCTACACTTTCTCGTTTATATTAATACGTTGCATGATAGGTTTGTGGGGATATCAAACAATACGATATAATACGAATACCGATATATTTCAAGGGTATCAATTGTACCTACTGTATATACCGATTGATGGTGTAGTGGTCTATTGCAATTTTCAATTAAGCCTATCGTTGTCATCAGCAGTTATCAATCTGCAATTTCGCACACCTATCCTGAGAAGAATAGCCTTTTTGTGTGATTTTCTCTTAACCCAGTGCTCAGAGCAATAGGTATCGATCGACCATTTCGCACACCTATCTTAAGAACAATAGCCTATTTTACCAATTTTTCTGGACCTGTTGTTGTCACCAATAGGTACCGATCGACAACTTCACACAACTATCCCAAGAGCAATAGTATATTATACCCATTGTGCTGAACCTATTGGGTAAATAAATAGGTATGGATCGACAATTCCACATCCCTATCCTAAGAATAATAGGCTATTGTGTCAATTTCTCTGAACCTGTTGCTGTCATCAATAGGCATCGATCGAAAAAAATTTACTCCCATATTGCGGGTATCAATAGATATCGATAGGCACTACGCCAATCTGCTGGCATACCAATAGGCATATTCAATAGGCTATTGTCCAGGGTGTGCAAAAAGCATGATTTCAGGTGGATTATTTGTGTGTGAGCTCTGTGGCCTACTTCTACTGCCGGGGTTAGTTGAACTACACGCAGCAACGTCTTGCACCGTATGTACAACGTGTACCCGCACTGCCGGGAGTTCTTGCATGATGCACCCCCTGCGAGTCATGGGACGGGGCCGCCTCACCTCCGGATCGATCCTGTGGATGATCGGGGTACCCACCATCCACTGGTTCTTCCAGAACTTGGCATCCAAACCACCGGAGAGCAGCTGGGTGACCGATGTCTGCGATTGAGTGGACACGAAGAAAACATGAGATCTCTGCAACAAAACATCGTGTGTAACCGCTTCATGTCACGGAAATTAACATTGTGTGGAGGCTGATCCTTGTCCCAGGACGCATGGTTTTCATCATTCTTGGCCCCGCGTTTTCATCCACCAGGTGCTCCGTGATGGGCGAACGAACGAGAACCCACGCAAAACAAGATGACAAAATACCGAAACGACTCAATATGACCGTAAAATGTCAAATTAAGACCGACTCCAACAAGCGATACACTGCGCCCAGAAGTAGTATGGCGCTGCGGACTACCTGGTATGCGATAAGGGTGTAAAATGCCAGGTTCGGCGGTAACCCACGGCACCCACAAACACATCGCAAATCGTGTCAAAGGGTTGCCACGACAGCCCAATTCAAAGCGGCTGGCGGACTAGGAAAGGTTGGGGGACATTGGCAGGGCCTATATAAAAAAATCAGCGTACTAAGAGTGGAACCCAAACACCAACATCCACACAATTGTAAACGCACAAAATCCCGGAGCCACAATGAATTTGCGAGAAGCGGAACATTTAGCCAACACAACCGTACATGTAAGCGCATAATACTCAGGACAAAATAAACCCGCAGAAAATTGGGATCGAACGCCGGCACATCCCAATGGGGCACGTAAAATATCGAGCACGGCTCCTCCTTCCCGCCCTCAAGCCGAGATTCGAACCCCTGCGCAACCTCCATCAAGAACAACAATCTACCGCTGACCCACAGCGTGTTAAGCGAATAGTTGGCAGGTCCTTATTACGCATGTATCACGTATGCCGGAGTATCTGATAGTGGATGCTAGCCGGCTTGGATTTTCGGGTGAAAGCGCCGCAAGCCATGATAGGGTTTGTTGCAACAGTCTGACATACTGTGCATCGGTAACAAAGACAAGCCCCAAAGGACTGCCCGGATACCAGGGTACCCACAAAAATTGGATCGGTCCGTCAATTCACTGCTGTCGACCGTCGCATTGTACAGTCGTCGGTAGCCGACGAAATTCGATGTGTCCGACCGCATGTGATCCCTTATTGTGTCTAAGAAGTACTATTGCTCGCTGACTGGACATACGCAGCTCAGCTGTAGCAGAAGATTGACCGACAAGGGCAACACAGTACGCTCAAATACAGGTGGCACTAATGCAAAATAACGCTGTGAGCCTTGTTGTACTGCTGTTGTTCACCTCGTAAGCTCCCGAACCGGGGGACACGTAAACGGCGACGTAACGTCCAGATTGATGGACTTCCTCATCTTCCAGAGAAGGATAAGCTGTCCCAGCACCAGCAGAAGGGGATGCACAGACCTCAAGGACGTCCGCGCGGTTGCACACCATGTCACTGTACCAACGTATCGTTTCGAGGAACAGTTGCAGAGGCAAGCACGACTGTTTAGCACTTGTACACGCTTCTGCTGAGATTAGTTTCACTTTACGTGGATTCAGCTCATGATCGGTTTGAGTTTTTCGGTGCTGGTGTTTTAGGTATCAGAGCCTCTGGAGCACGTTCAAGTCAGAGATATGTCCGGTGTGATGATTCCTATGTTTCCTCTTGAGGTATTATGCATGTATGGAATTCTACTGAATTATGTATCATAGAGCAGTAGTCGTTCTTCAGGTTCAGCACTACATGCTTCAGCTGGATGCCACACGATAAGCGAGCGTTAATATATATAAACACCTATAGGATTACACGATTTGAGGTCGTTGGAATGGCCCAGCTCTTCGAACACAGCCCAACTGATAGATATAGACAGCCCAACTGACGTATACAGTTTTCGTAGCAAACAGTCCAAAAACTGAATGACGACTGACTGACAACAATGCAAGGAGCGTTTCGTATG
>JBBMKB010074400.1:0-13494 GCA_037833945.1 Alaria marginata | reverse complement strand
TACGACAACAACAAACAACAACGTACTCTTTGGAAGCAGCCAGGGGTCCCCCTCCCCTCCCCCTGGCCATCTATGTACATCTCAAACGGTATCACACCAGATGTACGAGCTCCCTCGCGAACACGAACATAAACAAAGGTGACAGGTGGCAATGCGTGAGAGTGTGCGACCTCGGAGCCCTATGATACACGCGAAAACTCAGTCAATACTCATACCAAGTGCGGCTAGCCTGGCCTGTCGGCTGTCGGTACCTTGAGCACTGCTGTGGGACAAGGGAGAAGGTGTACCATTCGACCGTGGACCGAGCGCCACCTTTTACTGCTGCAAAATATCCTATTTGAGTTCAAGTACTACTGTAGTGTGTCCCCAAAACCTGCGGTGCAGTTGGAGAGCGCATCGGACACGATCCTGACCCTAACCCCTAATCCTGATCCAGCTACCTCGTGCGTTTAGCAGTAGTAAGTAGCGTGGGGCGTCTGTTGTCTTTTCAGTGCCTGGAGGAGAGTGGAACACCAGCTCGGGTATATCAAGCTCTTCTGCTGATACAATACCTTGTACCGCTGTGAGTAGTGTATGAACTTTGCCTATTGCTTCCCACTGCTATGGACAGCGCAGATGTAACGCCACGGGCGGAGCCGTGGCCGCACCGCTAGTTTTATGCAATTACAGTAGGTCTAGACCTAGGGTACCATGTACCTGCCTCATCACTCGTCACGTTCCATGTCGTTTGCATACGGCATCACGGCGCCGTCGCGCCAGCCGAACCAAACGAACACTTCCCGAATCCCACCTCACATTTTCGCGAATCCAAGCAACCACACCACCGAAATTGATGGAGCCATTCCGACTCTTAGCGCCTGGCCTCTCATCAGGCTATCCATGCTCTGATGGCAGCACACGGGCTCGGAAAAGCGCATTAATTCGCTCTCTTCTTTCCTTTTAACCATGCTTTGGCACGAAAAAAAAGACGAAAACGCGTCTCTGCCTATAATATAACATTTGTATGCGGCGAGACGTTGCCCACCATGCTTCCGTGCTCTATGTGGAGTAGAGGAACTTAATGTTTCCGGAACTGTCACCAGCGACGTTATATCCTTTTTCCAGCTCCTAAAACTTTAATTAGATATAATGTAATTCCTATTTCCAAGTGAGTTGTCTTGAAAACAGGAGTACAGTGCTAAAAGAGCTACTTTTGCCTCACTCGATGAAACCGACGAAGACCCACGCTATTTGTGCGTGCTCCATGACCCCGGACGCGGCCCATTTTTTCTTGTGACGTGATCCTTTCTCCTCTTGTTGTCTAGACATCTGGACCGTTTTCATCCTGGGTCAAGAAAGCTGCGGGTCGGATCGGACGAGGGCCTTTCTCTCGCACGGCAAAAAAGAAGGACGAGGTGGACGACCTGTTGAACTCGGACGCGTTCCTGCTCAAAAAGGTGGAGATTCTTCGCAAGCAGATCAAGAAGACCGAAACGGAAATCGAAGAGGCGAACCTGGCGGCGGCAGCGGAGTGGAAGGAATGGGGGCCCCAGGTCAGTGGCTGACTTGGAGATTCTGAGTGAAAGTGAAAGCACGACGCGTCCGTCTGTCAGTCTGTGACTGTACTTTATCAGTCAACCGTGAATGATATTGGAGAAGGCGCCTCTATCCGTTTGTCGGTATCGATATCCTGTAGATGAGATGTGGCGTAGCGTTGAGTGTGCGGAATTACCCCGCCCTATCACCTTACGTCGAAACGGTTAAGGGGATCTCACCGTCCACGGTTGTCAGGCAATGGCCACTGTCGTTCCCACCGCGTACGTGAAGGAGAGACATTCGTCCCGAAATATGCTTGCGCCGGCGATAAGCTACTTCCCTTCAAGACCTGCACCTTGTTAGAAACGACTGCTATTGACAGTTCAGTGGTTGTGGTGTATCTCAAGCACACACGTACGTCTCGCTTGTGACGAACCTCGGTCCCTGATGGCGCCACTTTCTTCGCGTGCAGGTGGAGCGACTAGAGAAGGAGTTTGACCTGCTGAAGTCGCGAGGAGGCGATGCCGTGACTCAGGCGTACGACAAGGGCAAAGCCGAAGCCTTGAACGATATCCTTGGGGTGGGAGATAACTTTGAGCGTGCGGCGGGGGCGATCAGCGCGGAGACGGACGGCGAGCGGGCCGTGGTGGCATACTACAAGGATGCTTACGATGTAATGATGGGGTGTGTGGAGAGCCTTGGCCTCACGGAAGTGGAGACGGTGAGCATCTATGATGCACCCTATCTAGCATATATTTAGGCCGCTATATACCCTCTGGTAGACCGTTATGCATTGTAATGCAACGCCAGCGATATGCGTTCCCGAGTGTACTGCTCAATTACTTAGTTATAGTTAGGTCGGACGGTCGTACGAGGAGGGCTGCCAATTTCAGCAACATGACTATACCCTCTGGTAGACCGTTATGAACAGCCTGTTGTAGATACTCTGGTAGACAGGACCCCTGCGGTACAGTAGAGTTATCTGCCGTTGCTTTCCTTGCCGTTTGCTGCAAGTTCTTGCTTGCGGCTTTGTGGTGGCTCAAAACTATCCAATCCATCTAAAAACAGAGCACATGTTGTCACTAATCGGCACATGATCAATACCAGTGAAGGAAAATAGTGTACCGGTTTTCTCACGCCATCTCTTTGTGCTGACTCCCGGATCTCTTTCACTAACGCGCCGAAACTTACTGCCGTGTGTGTTGCAGCTTGGCGCGCCGTTCGACTACAACATCCACAACGCCATTATGCGTGAAAACACCAACGAGTTCGGCGAAGACGAGGTCTGCAAGGTGAGCAAGAACACCGGTTGTTGAAGGTTTGGCGAGTTGCTTGTGTCAGCCATCCAGTCGGCTCCACTTGAACTGCGGCCGAAAGCTGATACCTGGTGCACTGCTTTTGGATTTGCGCCTGACAAGACGTGGCACCGGCAGTGTGTAGACTGTAAGGCAGCGGCCTTTAGCGGTATTGCCGTGCTATTCTCCAATGTACCGCTATCTTAGACGGTCGAATGAGGAACTTATCATACTATCTGCAACAATGTAGCTTCTACCTACGCACGTATAATATTTACATTGGCAACAGTAAAAAATCAGAACCCTAATGTGGTGGTGACCGTGTCTATTCATGAGCGGTACTCTTTGCTTGCCCCGAAGCTGTGTACCGCCTACACTAACAACAGTAAAACACGGTGGTGTTGGACGTTTTTGTGCCCAAACTCGACAGGGATACGTTCACATCCTTCGCTCATGCCGCAAGCGCTTAACCCGTTTTGAACTTTACCGACGTCTTAGGGATAAGCTACTTGAGTTAGTTTAGGATAATGTTTTCAGTAGTGAGAGAGATGTCGCCTTCTCCAACGCATTTCTCTGTCCGTTACCCCGTATTTTGGCCACTCCGTACCTTTTGTCAGGTTTTCCAGAAGGGCTACCGATTTGGGGACACTTTGGTGCGACCGGCCATGGTCGCGGTCGCAGTTCCCGCTTAGCTGCATTTTAAAATAGTAGGTGGCTTGTGGTGCCGTTCGATCAACGCCTATTGATAGAGCATGCTACCGCGCGCGCCGTAGTGCGCGGCGAAAGGCGTGCTAAACTCGCGGTAACGTGGAGCGCCCGGCGAGGATCGCTGCTGGTTAAATCCGTCGTTACAGTTTTCGTGTGGTCCCAGGTAGTTTTTGTTCTGCACGTGTGATTTGACGAATATTATTTTAGTTTCAACTAGGAGACAACGGCGAGAGTGCTTTTCAGCCTGCTGTCATGGTTGCACTGCCTTGTGCAAAGACGCCTGCCTGCCTGTGGTACAATGGCAAAGCGAGAACTATTTGGATTGCCAGATTGGAACACCGGTGTTTCCCGCGCCCGGGTTATCGCACCGATGATGGTAAGCGCGCATAAACCTCCCCCGAAATTAACCGCACGCCCCACCACACGGATAGGCCTGTCCAACAGTAGTTCCGATATGAAGCTCGTCGTGAACCGAGTGGAAGCGGAATCGCACTTACATCTACCACTGGTCGCTGTGGCAACCTCTCTCACGCGCTTAGTTTTCGTCCAATTCATTCTGCCAGAAGACTGCCGCAAACACTGCGGAATGCCGCTCGGATGATAATATTTCCACGTGGCTAATTCGCCCAGCTTTAGCAGACCGACTCAATCTTCGCCAGTTGAACGAACAACGTGTGTGCGTGTTAATCACCTTAAACTGTTCTTTCCACTCATTGACATCCAGCACACCCAGTGTCCGTACCGATTCTTCATGATAGAGAGACAAGCTCTGGTCACAAACTACGAGACAGATATGTCGCGAATGCAGAGCTTCGGATGGATCGCCGTGGGATTTTTTTTCGTCGGTGGACCTCCCAATCTAATCACGTTGGCCATACATAACGATCTCGACCATTGTTGTTGTCACATTTGCTCATTGCCATAATCTAGTCCGTGATCACAGCACAGGCTCCAGTAACACTCTGGAGTGGAAGCATACTTGAGGAAAAGCAAGAACATGCACTATTGATACTAGACTAATACTGTAGACTAGCCCTTGGTAATACGCACTAAGCTCCAATCTCGCCAAGGTAGATGTTCTTATCCGAGCCGCATGAGCCGATGATGCTCTCGGTAGGGTGGAACGCGACCTGCATGACGCGATGGGACGGAAGACACACGAACGGTGTGCGGGGGGGGTGAGCCACCATTCTAGGGGCACTATTTTACGATCACACCCAGAAATTGTAAGAGAGTACCAGTCAGCACCCCACCTTTTGAAGGCATTCGATGACAATATTGGTATTTCGCTTCTTCTGGGGGTCAGTCAAGCCCGCCCCCTCGCCGCCTAGATTTCGTCGCTTTGCTACCAGATAGGCACATCGGAACGTACACAACTTGACTCGAGCACTTTCAGTGTCTACTATAGATACAGCATTTCTGGTAGCAGCATTGTGAGCGCGATATTTGTATTCCATGTGATGAATTCCTACTAAGATTGAGAATTTGCGGGCCGAACCAAGCGGTAAGACCGATAATGACGAACTCGGCTAGCTGAGCCGCGCTCCATACTTATCACCTAGCACCAGGCACCAGGTTGATCACTAGCTTTAGGCGATTCAACGACAAAAACCGACACCCTGCCCACCTCATTGACTGAGCCCGTGTGCCCAGGCAAAAAGTACAGCTCCTGCGTTGACGGCTCATCCCAGATGTGCACCGTCTGGTCTGACGAACCTGCCGACACCATCTCCCCGTCCGGCGACCACGCACACTTGAGGAGGTTTTTCTCCCCTCCGTGCTGCAAAACGTTAAAGGGGGTGGACGGTAGCGGGCACGACAAATAAGTAAGGCACCAGTCAAGATAGCCGGGTATTCCCGGGGCCAACCCACGCAAGAAATACAGCCATGTCCGGTGTTGCCTTGCCGCCACATCCCAACACGAAGACAAATAAGAGGTGCACAAAATGCGCGGCTGGCGGAGAACTAATCCTTTTAGAACTGCACCGACGTTCTTGGGGACAACTACTTGGAAGTAGTGGGGAACATTCTTGCACAGTGATGAGAGGGCAGCGTACCTCTGGTCCAGCTTGCTCTGTTGTGGACCGCGATTCCGAACGGCTCCGCGTACCCCAAGTACAACATAAATAAGAAACCTGGCAGGTACATGGTATCCCTGGAGTACCTATTCCAAAATTTCAGACGACCGACCTACGGGCAAGGCCGTTTCGCTTTCTAGTGCCCACGCACGTCCTCAGTGACGAGAAAAACAAGCGAAACAAACAACGCAGCTGGCGAGGTGGCAAGCATCGAGGCCCGTATCACCTTAATGCCTCGGAACGTCTTCTCCAGGCGGTTTTGGTTGGCGAACGGGCGCACGTCCCACATCATCACACTGTTGTCCATGGAGTTGGACAAGAGGTGGTTGCCATCTGGGCTGAGCGAAAGACCTGTGATTCAACACGTGTGCCGGTGGGAGAGGGGCTATTATGTCCATCGCGGGCTTATCGGCGTCGTTTATCGCGCCCAATATGCGGATCAGCCTTCACGATCGGACGGCATTTTTTTTTAAGTGCTGAGAGCAGGGGTGGGCAACTGCTTGCGTTTCGCGTGCAGAATCCAATTCAAGAGCGTGTGGTTGCCACTTCTCGAACGCGTTGAAATAACGAACAAGAGTCTCGCCGAAGCCACACACCTCGAGAAAACGGACGCGGCTAAGGCTTCGTTCTTTCGTTCTGGCGATGAATATTTGAGATTTGTGCTCCACGCCCTTTTAGCCACGCACCTGTTACCGTATCGGTGTGCCCCGGCATAGTGTAGGCGAGGTCGAGTTTCCGCACGTCGAACACCTTGATGTCGTTGTCGATGCCTCCGCTCATGACGTGCTGGTCGTCCCTTGACAGGCACACCGCCGTCACCTGGTACTGGTTCATAAACTCCGCCACAGATCGCCGTACCCTTGGGTCCCACAGCTTGACGAAGCCATCGTCCGACCCGGAGGCGACGAGGTTCCCCGTGCGTGATATGGAACAGCTGTTTACAACGCCCGTGTGTCCCTGTTCACAGTGGCAGTACCGTTCGTATGCATATACATACGTATAAACAGCGGGGTCGTGGGCTGTGAGATCTCGTGATCAAATTTAGTTGGAAGATGCGCTGGAAGCGCGCGGTCTTTTAGGCTTGTTGAGCGCTGTGGAAAGTTAGCTGTGCAGTCACGGATTTCGGAATCATCGAGTGCTTGCCATATCAGAGGGGATTGCTCTCATGTCGTGGCGCTCGATTTAAAGTGTAAGCCGCCCCTTGTTACGCACCGTGGGCGAAACGCGTGCCGCGCATTGTCCTGCTCTGTACGATATAACAGCGACGGACGGACCACCCAGAGCGCGCGCTCCAGACTCGATGCGACGAACGTACTGCACCCGAGTTCCACGTTCCACGTGTACATACAGACACACCACGCACTGAGTACAACACCTTTCGCAGAACGAAACACAACGCTCTCGTCGACACGCCGAAAACTCGGCTCCATTTCGTAACACCACTGCTATACGTATGAGCATTATTAATAGTATCAATAAAGCAGAAGCGGGACATGACAAAAAGCGAAATAGCTTCGAACTCCTACAGCAAAACAACGACAGCAGTACCAAGGAGGTGGGCGGGAATTACTGATAAATGAAGGTTCTTCACGCAACAGCGGTTTCACCTTGAACGTCTTCTTGCGCTTGCCGGCGTTAGCGTCCCAGTACCCCAAGGTTTTGTCCGCCGAGCAAGTGATGATGGTGGGAGAATGCGGCGACCAATGTAGCTCGAGGATGGCCTGTTTGGAAGGCACAGCGAGGTGGACGACATCGACAATGCACGACGGCGGCTGAACGTTCTCTGCTGTCTGGGTCCCTCGGAATGCTGTGAATGCACTGATCTACGGTTGACACAATGGCATGCTCTCATAAGTTTGAAAAAAAGCGACTACATCGCATTGCTGCGCTGCTGCTGCTGTGCTGGTCTGCTGGTATGCATACGGGAGCGCTGTTACAGACACACGATTCGTTATTCCTCGGGGCGACGCACCACATCCCAGGCATTGAGCTGACAACGACAGCAGTATCACAACAAACACTTACGTATTGCACATCGATCACACTACTAGCTGCTTGCGTCAAACGCCGAAAGTGTTGTCCCGATCAAGCCCGAACATGACAACGAGTCCTCGTCGGCAGTCTTACAAAACCTTCTTGTGGCAAAGTGCCTACCAGGTATGATACTAAGCATAGAGTACCTCCAGGGCTTTGCGGGGCTTGGGAGCTCACATTTTTGTGCCCTCTCAGAACGTTGTAGTTTTCGCACTCTCCCCTCGTATCCCACAGGAAGATCGCTCTGTCCGCCCCAGCACTCGCGAGTTGCAATCCCGTAGGGTCGAACTTCAGCGTGTACACCGCCGCCTGGTGTCCCGTGAGCAGCATAGTCGGCGCCAACAGCGTCGACGAGCGCGTAATATTTTGCTTCTCGACGATGGCTAACGCAGCCTGTGTCTCGACTCGCAGCCGCTTGTCTGGGCCCTCGCCGCCCCCATCTCCCTTCCTCTTTGAGATTACAATTCGATCTTCGACGTCCGCCATAGCTCTAACCAAACCCCCAACAAGGAGATTAAAGGACGAGACCAGGCGCCTCAGCAACGAGATTCCAGTCGGGTGCTATGGGCGGTCAGCAGGCTCGTGTTGGCGGCCGGGCGGTGGTTCGCGACCGGGTCTTCGTGAAACACCCCCGATTTGTAATTTTTTCTAATTTTCTCTACGAAACCCAGTCGAACGGAGAAACCGTGGGAGGATATCAGGAGGATATTAAGATTTTTTAATGGGCGTGCACGCCGCACACACCGCACACAGCATGGTAGCACACAGCTCTAATCTCGACCCCCGCGTATCCCTTCGGAGTTTTAAGCTGACAAGCTGGGCGTGTAAACACCGTGAACCTTGCGGTGCGCGATGAGATGGGTTTCGTTCGAAGCCACGAAACCACAAGAGCAACGAAAGCTTACATTTTGTCGTAGTGCACGTTCCACGGTACCTGGTATCTCGTACCTGGTATCATACAGCGCATGCTGTTATACGTTGTAAGCAGCCCGTCGTCTGCTGTTGCCCTTACGTGTATTGCTCAGAGGGCAAGCTTCAACTGCGGACGGCTGGGTGCAAAGCTCCAGTTTTGGTTACGGCCCAGCTACGACAACGTCTTGTAGAACTCCATTGACTTGCTCAAATGGATGCGATCAAAATCGCAGTAGAAGGTGGGATTAGCAGTTCCGAGCTCGCAGCTCCCAGCTCCGCGACCCCCAACCAAAATAAGCAACGGTCACAAAACAGTTCGCACCCTTGCTGAGTTATCGGTGGCGAGAAGCCATCGACCTACCCACCGGCCGAAACGCCTCTGAACATGTTGGCTGCACTGAAGTAAACATCCTGGCAGAGGTTCCGACCCCCTCCGATCCACTTGGCCTTCCTCGTCGTCTTGTGCAAGCTGGAAGGACGCATCCTCCGATTGTCTGCAAGATATGATACGATCTGTAATCTACACCCTCGATATCGACGAACGACCTGTCCGTGTGTCGCTCAGACTCGCCAGCTCCTGAACCCGTGCGGTGTAATGTTTGTATTCGTCTCTCATGCATAGCACCAGCGCGCAGACTGGCTTTCTGGCGCGGATCCGCAGAGAGCGACGCATAACCGCAGACGGTACTCGCGAAACCGGTTTATCCTTGTCGTTCACACGGTTCACATACATTTTTTTATTTTGAGCCTGGCTGGCGTTGACACAAACACTTGTAAAGATGGTGACCCCTCGCCCGCCCGCCTCTTTCCCCTCGCCGCTGCCTAACTATGTGGAGCCAGTTGTGGCATGATGGTGGGAGATACCATTCCTCCGCTACTTACGAAACGAGTCGCAGCGAGCGACCATTCTCGGTCGTGGCACCGCATTCCCGGTAATGCGCCGACATCGTCCTGGTGGCGAAACAAACTTAGGGATGAACGGGACACGACCATGATCGCATACACAGGCGAATTGAGTCGACAGTGTTTACGGACGTGGCAGCGAGGGATCCCCGGCGGTGCTTGTGGCGATGAGCGACCCATCGTACCACAGGGCGCATTGACAGTCGTCTTCGCCAGAGCCCTCCTGTTTCCAGTCAGGAGATGATCTTGCCATGATTTTGTTTTTGACGGCTGGGACCCCTGCAATTGGTGTGGACGGCAAGAGGCAACATTTTTTTACTTACCTTGCCATGACCTACTGTATTACGCTCCTTATTGCAGAAAGCAGCACAGCAAGATGTACCCAGCACACAACATCTATCTACCGTAAAATATGTATGCGGGTGATATGCCCGTAATTATGGAGTTGTTCGCGCCTCGTTGTACCGATCACCAGCTGGAAACAGGGTCACGATCGCGATAAATATTATCGTGGCTTTGATCGGCGAATACAACAGTGGGTTAGACGTAGCACGCAATCGAGCGCGGGCGGAGAGTGAAACATTGATCGAGGGTGGAAATACGCGAGAAGCTGACGATCGCATGTTTGTGTCCTTCCTCTAAGCCTTCATGGAAGGCGGGTTCATCGTGATCATCAGGAGTTAGTCAACTGATTTGTTCAATAGAGGTGTTGACGGTTGTGCTGGTTCGGACTGAGCCCACAGCGTTTCACGTTGTGCATTCTTCGAGATTGTCGGCGTCAGCTACTTACGCGTGTGTTTGTTAAACCTGTGTCCTTTCGTATCCCCACCCCCTTGGTAACTCCACCGTCCACACGCATCTATACACGCGCGGGATGACTGCAGGTGGCAACACAACAAACGTGCGATGTAACCATCGGCCTCCGATGCATATCCGACGACTTGCCTCGCCACTTCAAGTCACCGAAGGTGAAGAGCGCTCGGCAAGCGGAAATGAACGGTGGCCAGGGCCGATTGGTTGTTGCACCATCGCCACGAAATCGATACGATAGAGAGGCACTCGTACCGAAGGTCTGGAGGTGGAGTGTTTCGTCGCCATGACAAGCTGAAGGAGCGAGACGATATTGTACTCCTCTTATGCTTCAAGAGGAAAGCAACGTAGCCAAGCACTGCTCAAACGGTTGACTTGCCCCCAACCTCTGCATTTCAGTTTACCAGCATAGTATGACAATCCCTGTATCCCGCCCTTCTTTCAAGGGAAATGGCCAAAAAGGGGTATACCCCTGCCCTTTTAAGCCGAACGAGGGGGTAGGGAAAACAGGCCCGGGGGAGGTGCCTGCGCGTACCCCAACCTGCCTCAGAACTCAATTGTGACGCGCTGGAAAGACGCCCACAGTCCATGCAGGGTACGTACATCCTTTTGTCTTTTTTTGGGACACGTTATTGGGACTGGCGGCACCGTGGCGCAGGAGGGCGCAAAAGGATCCACCCTTTTGACCACAATTCGAGGAGGGTACGCCCAAGCACTTCTACTACGCATCTACGCATTACCCCTTGTTTACTATCAGTTCCCCCCATTTGAACAAAAACATGCCCCTTTATGTTCACTTTGGATAGCTCTACAGCACGTCTAAGTAGGTCTCCTCGTCACCATTCTACAGCCCGCACAGACCCATTGCGGAACATTGAGCAATTGCGATCGGAGTTCACGCTGCAAAACCCACGGCATCAAAACATACAAATACTTAAAAACAGGTGGATATTGTACTCTATGAAACATGCCACATGCACGGGGCCACATATCTAAACACGACCAACGGCGGACAGCTACTAACGATGTTGTTCGACATACAACACATAACGCCGTGAGGGCAACAAAAAAACGCGGTCGATGATCACCGCAGGGTGTCATACTTGGTTAAGGTCCTCCTCCCCCTTCACATCAAACAAAACTCCTGTTGCACAAAGGTGCTGAAGCTTCGTGTCCAAGCGCTCCTTTAACAATATTAGCTCCGCAAGACTGAGCTGCCCCGAGGGTAACCTCGCAACCCTAGCCGTTGATTGTTTGGCCTTCTCACGCAGGCCGGTGAACAAGTCCTTCACTGCGTCTGATGTGATGGTGTCACCATCTAGAGCGGCCATGGCAGCTTCGGTGTCGAGACGTTCGATTACCTGAGGGACGACAATGTATTGGTGTCCCATTAATTGAGGACGGTTCGTTCAATTCGTGTCAACATGTCATTGTATATATCCTTGGTGCTGCATGTTTCGTGGTGCCAAGAGTATATGATTATTCTGTAATAAATACTCTTGTGTTTTGGTGCCTTGCTGCCGTGGGACCACCTGGTACCCGGTACCGCTTGCCATGGTGTTACGCGTTTTACAGCAGTATACTGTAGTACCAGTATATGAGCACCAGGTACCAGGTACTTGATGTCGGCCCTTTGGTAGCTCCAAAGAGAAGGAGTGGGGCTGTGTGTTGCAATTTCGTACGAAGCTGTCGATTGTCAAAAACATGTTGAAAGGTTCCATCATGAGAGTGTACGCCCCAGAATATATTACCGGATATACACGGCAGCAGCAGTGGCCAGCTGTTTGCTGTGCAAGCAAATAAGGTAGTAGCTGCTCGCCTAAGAGTGTGTCTTGACATCAACGATTCCCATTCTCACGGGGTTCTACTCCGCAAGACCGTTGAGCAGTAAGGGATCGTCCCCGACGGGGAACTGCGCGAGTGCAAAGGGTGCTCCATGGAGAAGGGCATTCGCGAGAGCATCAAAGAGTACACGCACAATCGGGCACGAACGAACGGCTCGCTATCTATGGAAAAGGGGGGGCCTGTTGCAGACAATGAGAGCACGCCGGATCAAGGTGGTATGTGGGTGGTAGATGGGCTGGAAGATGCTCTGACTCAACCGGACGACCTCGGCGTGGCGAGGGGGTTCGGCCTGGATGAGTTCTTGCGTGAGCGCACACAGAAGGCAACTGCCGCCGGCAATGCCGACGGCGGGAAATCCAGGACGATCGGTTCGTCTAAAGGGGGCGCGGTGGGTACCCCCTCGCCCCCATCGGGGATGACCGATAGCAACTCGAGCGCAGCATCATCTCTTGGGACCGACCAAGGAAACGGTGAAGACCCCCCCCGCGGTTCTGTCCGGGAGGGCAGCAAATGAGCTAAGCGACAAATTGGGACGGCTTTCCGCGACGGTTTGGAGCCGGACCCGGAATCAAAACCAGCGTTTAGCGGGAATTCACTCTGACGCTAGGCGCTGGCTTTAACCCCGGGTCCGCCCCTTATCGCCGCGGGCAGCACTTTGCTCGTGCGCTACCGTCCCCGACAGAACCTCGGGGGGGGTCCGTACCGTTCCCATGGTCGGTGTCAGGAGGCAGTGATGCTACGCTTGAGTTGCTATCGACCCTCGCGGGCGCGGTGGACCTTATCTACACGAGGAATGGTAGAGGGCATACCTGGTACCGGGTTAGTCACAATTAGTCTATTAATTGTACTTGTATAGTTAGTATGCGTTCAACAAACAAATGCGATGTATGATACCTGCATACTTACATCGTTCGATATTATACTAGTATGTAGTAAGGGTTATCCTGGGTGGGTCGTAGTCGAGGTGGTTAATGTTATGGGCCGTATATACAACATTACTATTTTTTTGGCGAGTTAAACGAGTTACGGTCGGTGGCGTTTCGCATTTCACTCGATTTTTCTATCTGGGTCCACACGGTCCACATTCCACACGCAACACGTCCTTCCCATGCCCACCGCGGCAGCCACTACTCCATGGTCTTGGGCTTGCTTTATTGAGCAGGCGTTGTCAGCCACAAAGCCACGTTGTACCAGTATCATAGTACTGGTATGTACCTGGTATATTATATCATACCCTGTACCTGGTACGTGTACGTCATACCAGGTAAGGGCCTGGATTAACAGCAAAAAAAAAATCATATTTGGAAAAAAGGAAAAATCTAATTTGGATTTGATTGGTCTAAACCCCCACCATCATGAAATAATCCGATTTCGGGCTATTCGCAAATTGGATT
>JBBMKB010074399.1:0-26823 GCA_037833945.1 Alaria marginata | reverse complement strand
ACATACATACATACATACATACATACATACATACATACATACATACATACATACATACATACATACATACATACATATATACATAACACTGGGTGGGTGGTCGGGTGGGTGGTCGGGTGGGTGGATTGGTGGGTGTGAGTGATGAGTGCGTAGTTGAGCGATGGGTGTTGGTGTGGGAGTTATGGGTGGGTGGGTGGGTCGGTGGCGGTTTTTCGTGCGAGCCATGCCCGTATACCGGTCCCGCTGGCGTAGCTTTAGGCCTGTGACGGACGACCGTCTATTAATCGACGCAATAAACTAGTTTTGTATAATACAACGACCGCCCGTTTTCCACCAACGCAGACACGATGACGGCAGATACAAATATCCTGCTGCGCGGGTTCCTAGCGACGGCTGTACCATCTCAATAGTCGTATTCTGGGAAGACCTGATCTCGCGTACACGGCGAGGTCGATACACCGATTTGAATGACCACAGTACGGTGTGCAGCAGCTACTGTAGATGTACAATGATTAGTACAATAGATGTCTCACCCAGCGATAATCTGCACAACCCTGACGTTGAGGCTCGTGGTATTGCTGGAAAATGCTGCCTCGACCATCATCTGAACCATGACTTGTGCGAAAAGAAGCAGAGACAGCTGGCACGCACGAGGGTTAAGGTGGATCAGAATGACAGCACGCTCAATAACGTTTTGCATACAACGTCTGCAGAAGAAATAACACTCTATTCAGACAGATTCAGCTTCTGTGTGACCAAAGTCGTTAATCAAACATGCCTTTTCTACACAAAACCTAAAACGTCGGTGGAGTAAGAACGATCACTTGCTCGGTCATACGGACCGTACCGCTACTCCTCACCTGCGTGGGTGTAAGGGCGAGATTGCTTGTCGAAGGCGACACGATGGCGATCCATGGGTGGTTTTGCATCACTTGAGTAGAGAGTGCAGAGGCGCGGTCGTACCAGGCTCGGCACGTTTCTGCGAGGCTGACGAGCGCGAAACGTACGGTCTGCTTTTGCCATTCACAGGAAATAGTGGTCTCGTAAGAGGCTTAGGCTATTCATCCCCGCAGAGCCCAAACACGACTCTTCCCTCACGAGGCGGAACAAAGAGCCTGCGATTTACCGATGTTCATCACCACTACAGCGACACCTGCGCCCACCACTACAGGGATACCTGTGCCGCTAGTGTAAATATCGAACTCGTCAAGAAAGGGCAGTTATTCGTGTGCGGTCGGCAACATCAACCACTGATACGTGTGTGTGTTCGTCACGTTAAGCCGATATTTCCATGCATCGACATCCACTGTATCCAAAGTCCGTGCCGATTAGCCATCGTGGGGAGAGACAAGCTCTGTGGTCACAAATCGCTAAATACGGTAAGAGGATTTTACCTTGCAATGCCTGACGTACTGGTAACAAAGACAGCCCATACACAAACCAGCAAACCAAACAACATGCAGGAAGGAAAGGAAAGGAAAGGAAAGGAAAGGAAAGGAAAGAGGGGAGGAAAGAGGTACCCAGAAAACAAATTGTAAGCCAAAAGAAGGAAAGACAAAAGCTAAAGACAGAAACGAAGCAAGACCACAACCACACGGCGTCGGGATATATTGAGGCTCCATTGAGATACTTAACCAGCGTGTATACCACAAATTGTGCACCCACTAATACATGATCGAGTAGACGACTTACTTCCGAACCAAGCGTCGGCGAGCAGATATCTTGCGGCATCTTCGTTTGGCGGGTCGGGGGCCAGCGCGACTTTTTTTTCGTTCCACAGCAACGAAGGTCGGGTTCCGGGTTGCCTGCAATGTATTCGACACGGCGGGGTGTGCTGTTTGAACGCAGCTCCAAACCTACCACATATTCTGCAAGAAAAAACTTGCCAAGAGTACTCCCGTGTAGTAGATAGAATTCGGTTTTCCCGGAAAAACCCAACTGGCTCAAACCGTGTTTCGTGGCAGCCACCCCGAACCTAGACATGATGGAATAACTTGACGTCGATCGCAGCATTCCGATTAAACCTATCGGAGGCACAATCAATCCCATACTGTACCTCTCCAGTTTCGACGTAGCGCGCGACGATGTTGTCCGTAACAATCCCTTCCGCCGTGCGACCTTTTTTCGTGATTGTCACCGCCACTCCAATGCTGATTAATATCAAGACAGCGCCAACGATCATGATGATTCCCCACCAGGAGCTGTTTCGGACGGCTGAAAATACCTCCAACCCAGCGGTCTGTGGCACGTCGGGGCAGTGACACGAGCAAAAGGACCATATTAAGGATTTCGGTGTGACTGTTCAAACAAAGAGTTCAGCAGAAACACTGAAGGCTTGCACCTAACGATCAAACAGAGCATCGATCCTCACCGATACATTGCCAGTGACGCAAGTATGCTTACCCGATTGAACACGCGGGCCCAGCGTTACCATCGAGGCCATAGTGTTGTGTATGCTTCTGGGGTTCGAACCATCCAAACGATCAGCCCTATATTATGATTGATCTGACGATACCCCATCTGGGCAGTACACTCCCAAAAACAATAATCAATCCATAACTGTAGTCTCCTCACCACATCAATTGGAGCAAAAACACCGTCTGAATCGGCAACGGAGACGGCGAAGTCGGAGAGATGGTAAGATATGCACGATACTTCCACTTCCGAACTGTTGCTTTCGCTCGCGTCTGACACTTGGACCGAAGCCGAACCCACCACGAGCCCACCGGCTTCCCATTCGGCGGTCTCTTGGTTATAGTACGCGCACCATGGAACCTCCGAGGCTGATGAAAGCGAAGCCTTCATCGTGATCGTTGCTGGAGCCGTCAACGCAAGATCCTGCGTGGAAGCATCGGGTAACAACGACACCCGGGCTGTTGGTTCTCTCGAGCGATTAGCCTCAGAAGTAGTCTTCTTTTATAACGATTCGTATAAACTAAGCGTGTGATATGCTTGAACCGCTCGTTAAGCACCGTGGTGATTGAATATCACTCGCATTCACTAAACTCTCACAAACTTTTCAATGTTTTTTCAATCCACCCACAGGCATAGTCGACCGTTTCTTACGCTGCCGTCGTCGGTGCTGGTGAGTCTGACGTTTGTAACCCCCCCCTGTACCCCCTCCGATGGTCTGCCGTACACAGGAAACTGAATGGAGCCCACACCGACCGCGGACGTGGAGGCCGTCTCTACCGACGCCAGGTGACGAGGCCGGACAGGCGTGCTAGACCGAGCCTTGCCCTGTCTCGTGGCTGACGCGACGCTCGTTGCCGCCACATTTGTTATCTCCGTTGAGGACACCGCTTCTGTTTCTTCAGCGAAGGCGACCTTCGACGTCCCTGTTCGTATCGATCACGAATTGGTGCGATTAAGTTGGAAGCGAAGGTCTGCAGGTGGAGTGCCCAGAACGCGCTCGATTCCCCATCCACCATCTACATATGATACAGTATACGGAGGGACGGGACCCGCTTGCGTCGTCGACATGGTAGAACGTGGGCAAACGTCAGACCTTCTGAGCACCTTTTGGCAAGTCAGCCATGACGCAAAATCCACAGAACATCGGCAAACTCCAAACAAACTTCTTTGGGAGCACCTTTTCTGGCGCCAAAAGCCACGCCAAGCTCACAGAACGTGGGTAAATCCGCACGTTTCGTGAGACTTGACGCTCTAAAAGATGGTCGGAAGATCGCCCTTTCTCCCACCTTCAGCTATGTCGAAGAAACGGGGGGGTCCCGTCTACCCGTGATATGTACGACATGTAAACCAGGTACAAATACGTTCTATTAATAGAAATTGGAGGATGCGCATGAAATATGGTCACGCCTGCCTCAGTGAAATCGGGGTCCTATCGGATGGATCAGATATACTAGGGATTAGAACCAGCCGTTCCGCCCCAATGGCGGAGTGGTCATATTATGTATTTAACTTATAGAACGCGTGCTCAGATAGATGTACCACTTTTTGGCCAGTTTTGTTTTGCTGAATGACGGGGCTCCTTAACCCAAAGTCGTCGGAATGTCGTTATTTTTTCGCAATATTACTATTTTGTACATCTAGGCCGTAGGATGCTTCATCGGGTTGAACTTTTGTCTTCCTCGAAATCAGTTTTCGTGTGACTTACTAATAGTATAGAGCTCCTCGAGTAAGATATCATACCTCAGAAAGAAAAGGGTGCACCTCTACTGTAGCTTGCATCCTCGTCTCAACGAAATATGAAACGTATGCAGTGTGGGGATACATAGTACCTGGCAGGATACGACTGGGATTCTAGCCGGGGCAGGAGGCATCTCACAATCCAATGCATTATATTGTCGGCAGCAGAGCTGAATATTAAAACAGAAACTCTGCGTGAAGCGTAGGGGCAAGCGCTCTCACCAGCAATGAAGGTCGTTCCAGTTGTATCGGAAGTGACGGCACAGCTCACATCCACGTAAGCACTATCGAAAATCCCAGCCTCCTCGCCGTCCTCCAACCCACTCTCCATGAGAGTCATGATATCATGAAGCATCGCCGACAAACTGCGGGTGTCACATATCGTTGTCAGGAAAACGTTTCGCTCGTTACACGAGCGACAAGAATATCGGTATCTACGCGCAATAAACTTGATGTGTAGAGCGGGTGCGAAAACCTAATACGTGGGGCAATTACCAGACATCTTCGGGTCGTTCACGTTCAGGGGCACCTGGTATTGTGCTGCAAAACTTAAATTCACTTGTGCTTGTGGTGGATTAGGTTGCAGGGGCTAGGGGTTAAGGTTGGGTCTTACTTTAGAGTTCGCGTTCGGGCAGTGACTCACTTCTCTGTGAAATTGTCATCTAAGTCCTGTTCGTCCCCCAAGCTGCCGAGAACGCTGTCCAGCAGCTGCACAACTGGAGACAACATTGTGGAACCATCGTTGCCGTTTTCGACCGCGTCCGCAAGAATCGTGGCGAAAGAGGACATGAGGGCACCCTGGCCAGCAGTGCACAAAGGGTATCGGACGTCGTGAAGGCCAGACTATGCGTTAGAGCTATAAGTACGACGTAATGGCCGTTCCCATTCGGTACCATAGAACGGAGGCATCCAGCAGCGTTGCGGTATCGATCTGTCCTGATGAGTTACACATTCTACAATACCGGCTTGCAGGGTGGGCGATACCGCCACCTCACCCACGAGGCAGTTACATAGTATCTCCGTTGCTGTCTCTGGAGGTGGCCACACCAGACAATAAATAAATCATTTCGAAGCTATCAACAAGATGCAAGAAAGTACGCACAAGATGCGGAAGACCGCCTCACGAGGGATTCTTAGTAGGATGCAGCTCACCTTTCATGCGACTCGCCGAACACCTCACGGCGCTTCGCGCTTGGTGCACGCGGTGTCTGCCTGGTCGGTTAAAACCCGACGTGCTCCGTCCCGGCATTGTAGGGATGCGAGGGTCTATGGTCGTACGACTACGGCTACGCAAGAAATGAGTACACCCTCTCTGATCAGCTTTCGATGTAGTTCGCTAGAAACAAAGCGCCCAGGGCAGGCAGGAACGACTCGCGGTTGCCTTGTGACTGGGTTATTCGAGCACCAACAATTAACAATAGCAATCCGTGCCGAAAACCGTGTGTCAAATATGATGTACCTGGTATGCTATCGTACACTTCCGTTGTGTACTCCGCTGAAATAGGCTAACCGTCGCCCTTCCCACTATCACACATTCTCTTGAAAACTTGCTGCCAGAAAAGGTTCAAACCCACATTCGATATCAGTATTCACCTTTGAGGTCAATCCTATGGTCTCGCTGGCGCCAGAGAGAACGGCTACGACGCCCAAGACGCTCGCCGCGGTTTCGGTGGTGTAGGTCAGCGTTTGATAGTCGTTCGTCACGGTATCTACCATGGCTTCAAATAGCTCCTGCGCGCATTATTCAAGGAAAACGCTGCTGATGTTAATAGCAGCTCAGGACAACGATCACTATGAACGTCAGACCGGTACTGTCAGGGAATGAGGATATCTTGACGCGGTATCTTGAACCACACCCTTCCTCGTGTCAGAAATCCAGGCTTAGCCAGCACCCCTGTTTCTTACTGTTAACTGTAAAAGCAATATTGGTGTTCTGTGCTGTGTACGTAAAGCGCACCCTCTTCAACAGTGTTACCATGCTGCGTGTAGCCCTGAGGGCTATCACTGTTGTTGCCGACCCACGTTGAGAAATTCCTAGAAACTATCACTATCTTCGATCAACGGGAGAAAACTCCTAGAAACTAACCATTTCGGTACTACAGTACACATGCTGAAATGGCGCATGAGAAAGACAATGATGAGGACTACTACTATACCGGGGGGTGCGCTGCCTGTGGCTAGGGGCGCCCCTATGTGTTTGATACTGTAGGTTCTGCTGCGATACTCTCACCTCGTGACTCTCTAGAACACTGGAAGAGGGGACTGTTTCATTGAGCTCTTGCACAAGTACGGAGGCGTAGGCCCGTACGAGAGACGTAGCCTGGCCCGGCATTTCCTGTTCTGCCTCGCTAACGGCTTCGAAGAACACGGTTGACAACTCCGCGATAGCGCCCTCCTTCGTTTCCAAACAAAGAAGCATAACTTAACGTAAGTGACGACCCGACTCGAAACATGCCTCCACGAGGCGAAGTTTACACAGCGATAAGTACGTGAAGCACACAACATGGCATCAAACGTTCCGAGGACTCTCGCACACTCAACTCCCCAGGTCAGTTACAACCCCGCCCATCTCTAGCTTGTGTTGACGCAAGCGGTGCCGATATTTTGAGCGCGAAGCACAACCCGATGGGTCTCTAGAACGCTATAGCATCAGTTGTATCGTGAGCGTATCCCACGAGTGGCTGGAAGAGTCCCTCTGCTGCTGTAAAGGATTTTTGGAGAAGGCGCCCCAGGATGGGAACGCCTTTTTTCTCGTGAAAAACTGTCAAGGCACCAGGACAAATAAACCAAACCTCCGGGACACATTCAATAATATCCAAGCACGAACGAAACCCAACACCTAAACATGCA
Source organism: Alaria marginata (assembly GCA_037833945.1). Taxonomy (NCBI): domain Eukaryota; class Phaeophyceae; order Laminariales; family Alariaceae; genus Alaria; species Alaria marginata. The sequence goes on along the minus strand of JBBMKB010074399.1, from coordinate 19,821 downwards.
TGTAAACTTCAGTGTGTCCCGTCAACCTCCCGTGACACCTGTCGTGCGACAAAGGCTGCGGTAGGGGGGTCCCTTTTGTCCCTTTTGGGACCTCTTTTAGCAATGGCTAAGGGTCACTGTCACGAGTGATCCCCCTGTTCGTGAGCAGATTTAAGGTTTTGCACGGGTTTGTTTGTCGATATGAAACCAACATGGAACGGTTAGCTACGCTGCGCCAAAACAACGGCTTAATATGTTTTTTTTCAGTGAGTCACAGAGTCACTCCGGCGAGTGGTGATAACCCGACCGTGAAAAAAGGGGTACCCACCTTGCCGTAGCCATGGTCGTGCATGCCTTCAATCTTCTCTTCGTCATGAGCGCATCCGATTAGTTTCCAACCAGCGCATTGCCTGCTTCGATTACTGCAACACTGGAATCCCGAGGGGATTCTGGAATTCTCACTACCTATATTGCCTTGAAGGTTCTCCGCCCGCACTCAAGCAACTGGTGAGACAACGACCGATATTCGGATTATGATCTTATTGTGGCCTATGGACTGAGCCGTGCTGTCAAAAGCTACGATAGGGGGGTCGCTTACCGTGTCGTTCGAAGATGATGCCCACTCGGTGACACGGACTGTCACACCATTTCCATCGCCATCGCTATAGCCGGTCGTTGATGCACCGAAGCTATCTGAAACATGCCCTGCTTGCGCGGGGGTGCAGACATGAACCATGGAACGATATGCTATTCAGTATTTGCTTATGTAGCCGCTGAAACTCGCACATATTCCCTTAATCTAGGTCTACTGTGTCTAACATCCATCGCGACAAGCAGCAGTGTCCACACTGCGATCGTCCTTCTATGCTACGATTTGGCAACATTGGTTTGGTCTGGAGCGTACTTTGCGGAACGACTAAACAGCGATACCCCTTGTGCCGACTTTCCCTTTGACGACCGTGGCAAACCTGTTATTGAAATTGTGTAGTTGTCCGCGGGTCGTCCGAGCGGTAACATCCCAGTCCACTCCGCCGATTCCGAAGAATACGTCGAAAGACCATACAATGGCTCTTGGACACCCTGCGTATACCCCCATAAAATAAAAGCGTTTTCGATGACGGGCACAGAGGGCAGGTGAAGGCTTTTGCCCTCGACAAAATTCGTGTGAACAGCCTTTGGAGGCATGCGCCGTTCGAGTGCATCCAGCGATGAGCGTTTGTCACTGCCGCGATCCGCACAAAGGCCCCTACTCCAACCACGGACGTTTTGTTCACACATTCGCGGTCACAACACCTAGTTCGTTCTAGATGGCGTATCCGTCTATGTTAAGGATTCACGGAGTCTATCCTTTCGTCAAGCAGAATTGGGATTGTGGAGACCCTACGTTACCGGTTACCGAGCACCTACCAATAGCAGCAACCTGTGACTCAACTCTTACCTCTCCGTTGAAGTAAGAGAAGGAGAAGAGTAGCGGGAGGTCATCGGCATCATCGGTCCAGTCCAGAGCCTCGAGCACGAAAGGGTCCAACGCGGCACTTCCGGTTGTAGGACTAGCAGAAACGCGGCCCCCGTAAGGAGGGGAATTGACCACGATCGAGAGGTCGGCGAAGCCTTCACGTGGATAAAAATGTAACAGGGGAAATCTTAATGTTATGGCCCGGGCGGTGCACCAAGGCGGGTGTCACGCTTCGCCAGGTGGTGTGAAGGCCAACTGAGTATTGCTACCTTTGGAACCGGATGCAACTCGTCAGCTATAAGGGGTGCCACTATATATCTCCCAAGAAATCGGGCACTTTGTAGTATGAATGCGAACCCTGAACTACGATATTTTCCCGGCATGCAGCAGTGACGTGATTTCGATTTTCTTGGGAAGATACAAAAATAAATCTTTTGCGTGCTGAGTCTGCCATTTGTCTTAGAATTACTCTCCGATTGACCCTTATACCCCCAATCGGTGAGTGAAACCTCTCCTGCCCATTTAGAGCGATACCTCCGTAAAGTCGGGCGCGTCTTAACGGAATGCCTTTAATTTCGTTTCACAGAGAGTAGAAAAACACCTATTCGTCGCGTGCAATCTGCCGGAAGGGTTGAAGGGGGGCGCCTACCTTCGTTTTGTGTTGTTGAATCGATCGCAGATAGGCGAAACACGTAAGAAGACCCGCCCGTGAGTACATCGGGCCGGACCACGAGATTGGACCTGCATCAGGTTTCACGGGGAATCATGCATGTGAAACAGGCCGGCACATCAATGCACTACGCCATACACGAATATTATCTGGGAGCTAGGCGCGTTAGACCCCTCTACCGCATAATATCAACAGTCAGAACTGCTGTAGATCGCATAGGCAATTGCAGGGCTAAGGTCAAGGCGTATTTTCTTTACCATCACCAATAAACGGGCCTAGATCTTCAACGTACCCTGTTTGAGAACTCGAAAAAAACGTACTCCAGTCGTCCGTTCCCGTAGACAGATCGCCACTTTCCTGCAAGTGTTCAGCACGGCAAACAAGGTGTCAGTCAGGGCCTAAGCATAAAGGCGGTTTCCACATACGAAAGATTGTTCGTTCATAGTGTAAAACCGAATTTTGCAGCAAACTACAAAGCCGAATAGGATCACCTGTGACCACAGGAGTTCGTGCGACGAAGAAGTGTCGGCTACCCCGCCATAGAGCACCAGCTTCGTGGTCGGGTCGAACTTGTCGCTGTCCTCTTTCGCCCACACAACCACATTCGGGGCATCGTACGAAACCACCTGGTGGATCCCCGTTCGAACCCAGGACAAATTGATATGCGGAGGTGGTCATTCACGTACAGTTGCGACAATATCTCAAGCGTTAACTAAGGTCGAGCTCGCGGCATACTTCTTCTGCAGCAATGGGTTCCAGAAACAAGTACTTACCTGGAAAGGTCTTAATAAGGGCCTCGGGTCTTCCTGACGTACATGTAGCTATTATGAGTTTCGGCTGGTTGCTCCCGAGTCAACCGAAGGTCCAAGCATGAACAATATTGGGTGCCAATGTAGACTACGTCATGTGGAGCCTTCGGCGTGGTGAAGCGTCTTCAGCTACGGGTGGATGTGACGAAAGCAAGGAATAACACACTCCTCGCCTGCACTCTGACGGTCGCCACGTCCGATCGAAAAACGCCGTAGACTTCTGTAGCGTCGACGGCCCCTTTACTGACATTCAACGCAAACTCGTACACCTGCGAACAACGTCGACGCGGTACGCTCAGGGGTGGCAGACGGTGCGCGCAGCAATGGAGCCAATGCTAAAGCACGTCGACAGGAGATCGTGACGTCTTCATTCGAACGCCTAGGATGCAGGTTGTGTTTCCGCCCAACGTGTACTGCCTGTCCGTGTTTTATCCGTATGCTCACTGTGTCGGGTTGCAAGTACTCGGCCGGAATCGTGAAAAGATCGCTGTCGCCCGAAGCGTATCCGCCAGAGAGGCTAGAGCAGTTGTCGGAACAGGACCAGTTGTACCTGCACCAAATATCACGAAAATTATTACTGTGTCGAGTGTTGCGGAGGTGAACGAATGCACGCGGAAATTCATTCAGTCTCCATACCATGCAGTTCAAATTTGCGCTAAACCCACCTATGATATGAAAGTGTTGTATCGTCCTCAGTATTGTGCGAGGTATTTTGCACATCGCCTCCACTACATGTATTCCCATCGCTTGAGTAATTGGAAAGCAATAAGGAGCTGGGGAAGACCCGCGTACCCTCTGGGCCTATTTCGCGATGCAGATCATGGCGTAAGGTCCAAAGGTCAACTATTGTTCGTAGATGGCCTCATGAATGTTTCTGACCAAGGACGTTTGCAAACCTTAATGGAAGCGCCGCAATATTGTCCTCGTCTGTGGACTCGCTACCGTCCAGATTGAGGTCGGCCTCTGGTGGGGAAGACACAGCAGGTTCACCCGAAGGAACAATGCGCACCGTTGTGTTAGCACGTCAGAGAATGCCATTGGGTTAAAAGGCTCCGTTGACACAATTTCCCTTTAGATTTCCGGCTATTACGGGGGACCATAGTAAATAGGACCAAATATTGATGGTAAAAATAGGGAAACATATATTTTTGTGTTTACCGTAGGTCCTATTTACTACCAGGTACCTGGTATGTTCCCCCGGAATAGTGAAATGATTTCGGGTTAGGTGGCCGTGACAATGATATTGTGTCCTCCAGGTACAGTAGCAGACTATAGGTTCTTTACTAAACGTACTGGCTCAGAGTACGGTTCGAACCCGGAAAAATATGCCGTACGAGTAGACGTATGAAACCAGCTCAATACTGCGCGTTTCGTGTCTATCACAACTCCCGGATATCATCCTGGCCAGCTTCTCGTCCAACAGCACAATGGCGCTGCAGGAAAAGGATACCTGCAGAGTGTAGGCGGAAGTTCCCACCGCTGATCAGCGCTCTCACGGACCCTGCCTCGACCAGAACCTGTTGAGGAGTGCCCGTTCAACTTGGATTGGTCAGGGTACTGAAGCAAGACAAGGTTGTGTACCCGCGAGGTACGCCGGCAAATGCGTATCGCATAGCGGAGCAGTGACGATACATGGGTTCCCGACGCCTGAATCTTGCACCGAGTGCGAGAGGCCGTCTGTGTCTTACACCCTTTACTATAATGTGGTTGTATTTTTCCAAATATGGGATTTGCTGCATATCTGGCATATCTGGAGGCTTTCGTCGATGTGTGATATGGATTATACAGCGATTCAGACGAGCAGATTTTAGGTTGGCTTTTCTGATCATAACTTTGCCTTACCTCCACAAGTGCCGATGCGTTGAGCTCAGAGTCTTTCGACGTCGCCATGCCACGAAAGAGGTAGATAGAACCCGCGTAGCCAAGCTCGTATGCCGGCAGTGTCAATTTTGTTGGGTCAGTACCTGCGAGAGCCTACGTGTAATATTCGGGGCGCGTCCTGACTATAAGCACGTTTGCGGAGCTACGTACACATTTTCCGAATATATTTTTGCGTGGTGCATATTTGGCTCAGCTAGATGGTGCAGGTGAGATCCAGGCCCGCGCGGTGCACGAACAACCTCCGTTGACATGTCAACACGGCATATATAACCTGTTAATATAATAACCGCGCTGCATCGAATATATATGGCAAAATGCTACTGAAAGGCCTATGGCCGTTATCGCCGAGTTTCCTTCCTTACAGCGTTCTCCCAGAAACCTACCGTATGCACCAAACTAGGCGGAGGGGTGATTCGTACCGCAAAGACGTCGTCACCAAGCTCGTCATAGCCGAGGCCGCCAACTTCGTCCCATTCGAAGGCGAGCGACGATATAGACCCTATCATGGCGGGTACGTCCGACGCAGATTTCAAGGGAGGGTGACGTGAGTGAGGACGCGCACAGCGATGTGACGACGGTTCAATTGATATCGTCTAATAAAGTGATGAAGCCCGGCATCACGTGCATCTGACACATGCTACGATAGAGATGCGCCCGTTTTTTTCTGGGGATCCTCACCTTAGGGCGCTCTGAACCTCACCCACCAACTGATTTTTGAGTAAACTGAAAGTGCAACCCGATGAACAAACCCATGTGGTCTAGGTATACAAAAACATCCGACTGAAAAACAAGGGTTTTCCGACGATTTTGGGTTAAGGAGCGCCGTCATCCGGAAACAAAAAAGCCAAAAAGTGCCACCTCTATCGTAGAACCCGTCATCTATCAAATGTACGCTGCTTTAGATGATCGAATGTGCTCTCTGCTCGCTGCTAAGAGTACCAGTAACTCGATATAATACGTGTAAAGTTCGTGTCTGCCGAGCGTCGCTTGATCGGTTACTGGGCGCATCTGGCGGCGGGAGGTTGGAAGTGCTGCGAGCACCGGTGCATTTTGGGGAATGTTACTGTCTCACCGCATCCACCTGCTGTACCGGCCATCTGTAGTGCTGTCGACCGACTCCTCTTTACCGTCTTCAGCGAAGATCCGAGAACGACGACGGAGGGAATGTCTTCCGCCCTGTTATGGTATATTGGGAAACGCACAGGTCTGATACCATACGTGCCAGCTATAGTTTCGGCAACTTTGAAGTTCGACGTACGGAAGTAAGCACGCTTGTTTACGCATTGTACGCTGAGGAATCGGGCCCTACAGCTCGAGTTCTACACGCGAAACTGTGTAGGCATCTCGTTTAGCACCACGTTTGGCTGGAACCGGCTATTACTCCCTGACACTACCTGCCGTGGGGTCAATCGAAGTTACACAGGAGCAGCAGTAGAACGCATCGTGTCTCGGTACAACAGCGATGTTCTCACGTGCGCACAACTGTTGTAGTTGTCTGGTCCTTAGATCCAAGGAAGTTCTCCACTGTGAGTGAAACCGTGAATACCTCTCCCACTTCCATCGCAGTCACATTAACTGTCGCGAGCAAGGATCCGTTGAAGGGAGCGAAGGCCTCCCGCACAGAGACAACGGCTACCAACGGTGTTTCTGTTGCGGCAGAGACGTCCCAAACTGCGGACAGAGAGCGCGAAGCCCCGCCTGAGCTTGACCTTGCGTCGAACTTGATGTCGCCGCAGAGACCCACCGTCTGCATGTACGAGTAGGAAGTGCGATGAGATCAGCAATAGACGCGTCGATCCACGCCGAGGCAAACAATTTACCCTAGTAGCTCCAGGCCGCAATACACCCGGTTATGATGCCAAATCACGATCGACGACGGAAGTCGGTCATGCGCTATATTATCGACGGTGCGGTGCTAGCGATTGCAAGCGTCCGTTACATATGTGAACACTTACCCCCCTTCCCCCTCCCTTCATCCCCTGCGAGAGTCAGAGATCACGCCTATCGGTCGTACGGTCCTCGCCCGTAAATAAATACTGTATTATGTGTGCCGACTGGCGGCAGCCCCTCCGTTGAACCAGACCAAGCCTCACAGTGGTCACGATAACCTCGGGACTTCCTGTAAACAGGGTAAACCCACCTATTTCGACCCGTTGGATGCGATCTACTACTGCTGTAGAGGCAACCCAGAAACGCATCGAGTATCCATCAAATATGTAGATACTACGCATATTCTTTGGTTTAAACTCCACAATGTATGCTACCACCGCACACAGGTTTATAGCTCCCAGCATCAACTAGTATGGCTGTGATGACCGGGGAGCTATGCTGAGGTTAAACATCGTCAAGTCCTGTTTCACGATGTTTTTAACGATCATTTAGTTTACCTCCCCCGGTTGATATGGTAGCATTCGTGGAAACGAGCACTGACTAACAGTGGTGCTGGGACATTCAATGTACCCAAAGATGCCGCTGACGGGGAATCGGGTACATATAAACAGAACACCACGCGCAGATCGAGCAATCTCTTCCGTTCGACAATATAGTGGGGGTTGTCTGCAAGCATCGGGAGTCGCACATTACTACACATTTTCTGCAGGAGATTATTGAGTAGTTCATGAACGTGATTGTATTCGACCGATCCATGAGGCACGCTGCGGGAAAGGCCGTACAACAACAATAGAAATATAGAAGAGCACAGATGAACGGGTAGAACAGTGGATGGTACTGTATTGCATTATATCTACTGTAGTTTATTTGGTTTGGTTTGGGGCGGGGTAGGGTGGGGTTGATATATAGGTAGGAGGCTGGTTACCCAAGAGAAAGCCTGGTATCATACCGTGTACTGATGACACGATATTGCTCCTGGTGCTACTACGAGAAACACCACAACAACAAATACCAGAAATATATGGGGGGGGGGTGTACTCATTTCTTGCATAGCCGTAGTCATAAGACCGTAGACCCTCGCACCCCTACAATGCCGGGACGGAGCACGTCGGGTTTCTACCGACCAGGCAGACATCGCGTGCACCAAGCGCGAAGCGCCGCGAGGTGTTCGGCGAGTCGCGTGAAGGTTAGGCTGCACCAACAACAACAGGAATATAGAAGAGCACAGATAAAAGAGTAGAATAGAAATATATGGGAGAGGGGGGAGGAGAAGTTAATTTATTATCATGATGATGCTTGAAGGAGACAAAACACCCCAAAAGTAATGAATTCATACTTATTCAAGACATTAATTATTTTCCGTAGTCGAAGCACACGACATCTACGGTCGGTGGCATTTCTGCGGAGGGTAGATGCTCACAGCTCGTGGAGCATAATTTCCTGCTGAACCGACTTAAAACATACCTCAGGCGCCACCAAGACCACCGAGACAGATGCAGGATTATCCGGCGACAAAATCGGTGTGTACCCTGAGGATGACAGCACGGCGAATGCCTCTGTTCGCACCCCGCCGGCCAGAAGCGTGATAGCGGAACAATTGCCACAGTCTGCCGCCGAGCTTTCAACGGGCACGGCAAGGGGCCCATACCCGATGCTAACGTCCAGCTGCCGGTCCCCGGTCCATTCACCTAATCGGTTTGTCGCATGCATACGTTCAACCTTCAGCAGCTGCACACAGTCATGATGCAGGGGGTTCTTCGTACCGATGTCCACAACACAGGTCACATCTAGAGGTGTGGAAGGTACTGCTTCACAATACTTTATGTCGTGTTGTCTCCCCGACACGCCCCTATCCTTACATGTAGCGCCATCTCCAAGGATTTCGACGGAAGCCGCATCGAGTATTGAAGCGCAAGAGCCCGGACCGTTGCCGGAGGTCGCATTTCCTGGGTCCAAGAGCCTGCTGCTGGGAGAGCCCTCCGAAGAAAACCAAATGCTGATCGACGCCCCATCGTCAGAGAACTGAGCCTGCGAAATCATCGCAAATATGCCCGGTAACTTGTGAAACAAGTTACACAATGTATTAATTAGTGTTTCGGATCTGGTCTTACTCGCGTTCCCGGCGTCGGCGTTGTTCAGACATGAATGATGCATTCTTCTGTCATCCACTGTATGGTGTGACCGATAGGTTGCAGGCATTGAGGGGGTGATAGTTGTCCTGCGCGTGGTCGCCAATCGAGCTACCTACCGCAGACCCGCACGCGTGAATCAAAGCGTGTTAGTACCTGTTGTAGCTCTGGTTCTGTCGTACGTCCCTCAACGGTTACGGTGCCCGATGTGAACAGGAAAGGGTGCGCTTCGTTGACGACGTCGCCATGGATATAGCTGTGGACCGATGGCGGGAGAGGTGCGATTCGTTTCAGATAATATCCAGTACCTACTAGTATTTCGTGATTGAGCCCCCCAAACGATTATTGTTTAGTCTACACTTGCTGCCCGCTGGCGCTAGCACAAAAACATTCCGCAAAATGCAGCATGGTGTGTGTACGCTTGTAGAGCCTAACCCGATGGATAAACAGTCATGGCGTCGACGCCGAGCGAGTGAACGGACGTTTCTCTGAACTTGTCTCCCGTCTTACCCGCCAGACAGAAGTATCGTGGTGTTGGTCGACCACGTGCTGTCGATTTCCGCGTCGAAATATACCACAAGTTGAGTGCTGTCGATGTACCAGTCGCAAGCCGCACTACTTCCCAATGCTGCTGCAGTTTCGGTGTTGAAAAGGCGATCGACGGTGCAGCTGTCAACGGATGCAAGAGCAAGAGGCAATCGGGGCAGGGCATGTTGACCACGGACGTTAACAACTCGAAGCCGCGAGCGAGTACACACGACATATACCAACGCTTAGCGTATCGCAACATGAAAAACGTGCATTCGCCCATCCAGTGTAACACCCACAGAAACAGACCAAGTACTTTGAAGTACAAGCCAACGCTCCACCACTCAATAACTATAGCTCGTGAACACCGTAAGTGGTAGCTCGGTTGCTGCTCACTCTGCGCTGACGTCCGCGCATGCCACAGAAGGAGTCGAGCTTCCACCGTCGCAGTAGCATGTGCTATCGAACACTAGCTTAAACGCATGCTCCGTATCCAGCAATATCGCCGACACTAGCATCGGAGGGTCTGAATTTGATGTTGGCGCAGCCGATGGAGAGGAGGTAAGGATAGAGGACGAATCGTGAGACGGGCTGGAGGTTGGATCCGGCAAGGGGGAGAGAAAAGGTCCAGGCGTGGGCACCGGGACGGGAGCAAGCGCGGTCGAAGGAGCCACAGTTGGAGCTGGGGTGACAGGGGGCTGTGGGCTCGGCGCTGGTGTAGGAGCTACAGCTGGAGCTGGGGTGACCGGGGGCTGTGGGCTCGGCGCTGGTGTAGGAACCACAGCTGGAGCTGGGGTGACCGGGGGCTGTGGGCTCGGCGCTGGTGTAGGAGCCACAAGTGGGGCTGGGGAGACAGGGGGCTGTGGGCTCGGCGCTGGTGTAGGAGCCACAATTGGGGCTGGGGAGGCAGGAGGCTGTGGGCTTGGCGTTGGTGGCTGCGTCGGGGGCGTCGGATGCTGGCTTGGGCTCGGGGTCGGGGCAGGCGTTGGTGTCTGGCGGCAGCGGGGGGCGCGTTGGGAAACGTGCGTGGTCGTAGGACATCGAGTTGGCCATATGTTCCGAGCGAAACAAAAGTGTGGCCGCGATGTCGCATAGTTACAAGGATTGCTGCAGTTGTGGGTACAATGTTTCCGACGGGAAATTCGACTTTGCCACTGCCTCGGTTTTGGATAAGGTCGCCCACAAACAAACGTCGCTCATTCACCTGCGGTATGGCGTAGGTGCTAGAACCGGAATTATAGCCATCAGACCAAAGAAGCTGCAATTGGCGTAAAGAGAGGCGGAACGAACGCCACAAAGAGAAGCGTCGGGGTGGATGGGCGCATAAGTTGTATAGGCTTATTTGACACCCAACGCCTGATACCAACCCACGTCTGTGGCAGAGATGCTGTCCGGCCGACTCGGGCGCAAAGGCTGTATTTACTGCAGTAGCCGAGGCCCGCACTACACTCTTCAAGTAACTAAAGTGCGTATTCGACGAGTTTAAGTTGGTTCGGGGTCAAGAGCAAAGTGCCAAGCTGTCGAGAAACGTTTGTGCAGAACCAAGGGGGAAATGTCAAGTTGTCGAGAGAACTGTGTCGGTCACCGATGTGGGGTAGGATCGCTTGGCTTTGGTGTGAAATGCGCTCCTGTACCCACCAGTCAATTCAACAAAACGTATCCGTATAATGTGGCTGGTTCGGTCAACAACGAAATATAGTTACATCAGAATATTGCTTGAAGCACTGAACTTATTTTCAGCCGACCCAGCCACTCACAAACACGTGGCTCCCAGAACCATCCACAACCATCTCAGCACTGTTAGCAGTTGTGGCGGCTTTGCAACTGAGCTCCCTGACCGAGTACGAGGGGAAACCAAGTATCAAGCAGGCGATGACCAGTGAGTCAAATCATAAATTACCGTTCCAATCGTGGTGCATTATCTGTTCACGCCGTAAGTTGATCCAATGAATGGTTTGCTGAACAGTTGCATTTGACGAAGCTACTGCCGACGGCTCGTGCAAGCGAGACGCAAGCACAACATGTGCATATGAAAGTTGAGCGATACGCGCCACTGAGCGAGGAGTTGTCCAAGGTGGGCGGCAGGCAACATGCTACCCGTTTGCGAGAGTGACGGTGCGTCCGATAGCGGTATCTTTGCGCAAGTGGATAACTATCTCAGACAGTTCTTCTCGACAAACGTGAAGTATAGGGTAATATGCAACGTGCGTATACTTTGAGGGGGCTGCACCGCGTTCAGCAGTCGTGTAACTATAACATCAACAAGCGGCAGACCCCAGCGAAACTTACAGGATGCCAGTCTCCAAGGTCCGGGTATAGGATAGCTTCGTCTTGTCGTCGCCGCTAAAAGCAAACAGTTGCTGGCGCGCAGGATGGGACGAAACGCTAGTTATTATAGGTGTCACGACGAGGAAGGTCACAGCAACAGCACCTGTTGGCTATCGTTCATACACCATTGTTTTATATCACAACGCGTGGGAAGAATATCAAAGGGGCGTAGGGAAGTGTGAGGCTCAACACGAAACAGCGGTTGGTGGTCATAGCTTGCCGCTTTTAGTTTAACGCTTTCGCGCTCATTATCACGTACTCATCGAGAGGGGCTACTCACATACGCTACGTATATCTTCATCAAAGCAGGCGAGTCCTGTCGTTCCCATTGATATCCACGATTTGCCGCCGCATGACGGATTCGTAGTCAAGCTATAATAGTCGCCTTTTTTTAACGGGGAATAGTCTCGTACGCCGAGGAAATTCGATGAGTAAGTGTATGACGTCGCTTCATAAATGGCGCTCACTTTTCCGTTCGGGGCGATCGCAAGGAAGCTGACTGTGCTAGCCGCTATGTAGAAAGGGCTGTCCACTAGAACCGGGGGGCCTGATCCGCTGACGCTGCATGGAAATGCCACAATTCTGGAACTGCCGCTGAGTGCAAAGTACACCTTCGACGACGAAAATGGCATCAGAGGGAACGAATGCAAACCAATCGCAAGGCCATACGTAGGAATATGTCAGTTTACAAGAATGTACTGTAGACACTCCAACGTGTGGGTTTCAAGCACGGTGAACGTGCTTGGCGTCCAGAGATAGCCATAGGCTGCGTACTCGAGCACGCTGTCCATGATATATTCGTGATCGTTAGACGACAGTATATCACATACAACTCATTACCTAGCCTAGTTCCCGCTCATTCGTTACGTTGGTTTCGCGAGGCCATGACGTCGGGAAAACTCTACACGCACAACCGATCGCCACGCCCCAGCTCTCTCCCCGACCCAAATATGGGTACTGTAGGGAGCCGACCTGGCGCTCGACCTGAACGACGCAGTCAGTTGCACCACATCATGAACCCTTTGCGTAGATAACGGTGGTACATCGCGTCACAAGCCAGAAGTATCTCACAGTTGAGTCATCAGGCGCCATAATAGCATGTCCACTGTCGGTGACGAGAGTGTCTCCGGTAGTCACGATATCTTGCTCTACGCTCCATGCACCATCCGGGTCAGAAATGCCAATGACCACAACCGAAGAAGTCGAGGCGCATACCTACCGCAACAAGGCCCGGAAACGCGCGTTGATATGCTTCCAGAGAAGACGTGCGTGTCACCCATGGTTGAGGCGATACAGACCTAACGTTTGCGCGTGCACTTGTATAAAGCGTGGACGAGCCAGAGCTAACCCTTCTAACGCAACAAAAGCGTTACCCAGATGAAGATACTGGCTCCAGTCAAATATTGACTGGCACCCGCAGAGCTGGAAAGCAAGAACGCCAAAAACATATACCTCCCGGACTCTGCCACAGGAGAGTCCTGCCTCACCGGTAAAGGGGGTACCAGATACTTGTCACGTGTCTTTAATGGGGAGCACTTGTATCGCGCCCAAACGCCGACCTTGATAAACGTGCGCGCACTATCTGATGGCCAATTACACAATAACTAAAGGATCCAAACGGACTACCTGAGCCTTCCTACGATAGAGGTTCACCATTAGTATTTGCCTTCTAAGGGTCCTCACTTGAGGAGCTCCATACCTCACCGAAAACAATATTTTGAGAAAACTGAAAGTGCCATCCGATGAACAACCCGTGACCCATCTATACCAAAAAGTATATTGCAAAAACGGAATGACACTACGGCGATGTTTGGGTTACGGAGCCCCGTCATCCAGAAAAAAAAACGCCAAAAAGTGCTACCTCTATCGTAGAACGCGTCACCTGGTATGTCGAAACATACAATCAGGCCTACACAGATAGTGAGTGGTTCCTCGGGTGAGGACCTCAGTCAGTCGCAAACGTTTTGGCTCAAGCATGCCCCCCCCCACTGCTCAGTAGACAAATGTAACGTTTTATGCTGTAGCCCTGGCCTACCTCGTGAATCACCGGACCAACCATAAATTGGCCTACCTACGGGCTCGCGTCCACTCACCAGCCAGTCACCGGAGGAGTCGGACGTAGCCGCCGTGATACCTACGTATGGGGCGCCAGTAGAATTCTCGTCATACTTCACAAGTAACCCATCGGAAGTGCTTCGGTTGTACCGCTCGATCTTGAGCGTTGTTGCTATCACCTGGAGGGAGCACCGACGGCAGAGGGTATTCTAATGGAATCTACTGTAGGAATATGAGTGGATTAATATGAGAAACGCTACGCTGCAAGAAGACCTATACCCACGTGCTGTGACTTGATCCGCACGTTCGAAGAAGTTCAATAGACACATATTACAAAAAAATAAAAATACACTTCAGCTATGAGATCGAAATTTTGGGTCGAAACTCACATTTACAAGCTGTGTGTGATGCTCCGATCGCGCGTATTACAGGGTGTATATGTCTTCGTGAAAGCTATAGGTCGGCGGCTCCCTTTAGTGCTAGCTAGTACCAGGGTCAACAGGTTGAGGTAATCAATATGTGCGCGGAAACTGTAAAACCCGTTTTGAAGGGGACAAAACCTGACGGCTGTGGTACGCGATACATATATATGTACCATGACTTCCACGCCCTCCCGACAATGAGGTTATGTCGGTCGGGATAAAAAACCTGTGAATAGCGTGCGTCAAAGGAGAACATCGCGTGTAGTTTGCTTGCTTCGGCAGCTCACATTGTTCTTGCTCCATCGTACATGTTTCACCAGGCATATATATATTTCGACGGTGACGACTACAGTACATCGGGTCCTACACAACATTGGGCTGTGCCGCCATATTGGTAGATGCCTGAAGGAACAGCAGGGACAGCACACCGGCCACCCGACAACGGCCGTCCCACCGTGCCTCTGCGGTAGGACTCCGGGGCCAAGCAAACTTACTTCATCAGCCGTGAAGGACTCAAAGGGTAGCAGCCCGATCCTTGTTTAATGCAAGAAAGGCTCACCATGATATCGTCAGCGCTTGAAGTTCCCACATATACCACGGCCGCTGTGTCTCCAGAGAAACGGTCCACCGTCTGCAAAACACTGAGAACGTGCATATTGTCGTAGACTAGACTTACTATGGCAGATTGTGAAAGTACAAGTTTAGAATGTATTCATAGTATTGTTGCATGGCAAGAGATGTGTAGCATATCCAAGGGCAGACCACGCCTCGGCAAAATCTCCCTCTATCCATGTTACGTATCTCCTAATCAGCTTTGCAAGCCGGGTTCTGCTGTGGCAAATATTGTCAGCGACACACCCACTATAACTCTCGCAGTCGGACGACCACATGTAACCATTGAGCGATCATAATCGGGGCTTTGTCTGCGGCAACTTCGCGTTTCGCTCGTGAGGAGAGAGAGAGAGTTCATAGGTAATTCAGCCCAAGAATGCATTCAAGGGTATCCGAGTGTCCGAGGCAACCGCCGTTCTCCTTAGCTTAATACATAGGCGACTGGCCCCCCATGTATCGGTAGCGTCCGAGCATCAACCAATCGTCGTGAAAGGATTCACCCTCTCGTTTCAAGCGCCGAGGTACGTCAAACTCACGTCCATGTGTCGGATGGCGCCTCGTACATCTCGATCTCCTGACAACGCATTCGGCCACGGCACGACATTGCTTGGAGGGATGAATAGGGAACATGGATGCAAGACAGGAGGCGAAGCGACGAAGCACGCGGGTACCAATATGGTTTGATTCGGCACTGGCACGAATTAAAACATGTGTGCCAACTGGCTAGCCCCACCGCCGCAGTCGTGACACGTAATTCCGTACCACGAATCTGCGCGAATACTCAAGACTCACGTTTTCATTTGGGTAGACCACATAGATGTGACTCTGATCTCGACTTGTACAAAGTGGCGCGGCGTACACGACATTGTCTGCCTCTGATTCTGAAGTCCTCTCTGGATCGTGCGTTTGACTTCCGCTTGGAAGTGATACATCTCCCGATGTCGATTCAATGGACCAGCTGTTCAATTCGTAGCCTTTGTTTGAGCTCGTTGCTGAAGTCGTGAGCACCTGAAGTCAACACAGAAGCAAACGTAGTCAAACCAATCGTATGATATGTGTCGCATGAAGGCAATCCTGAACGTCTGGGGTCTTCTTGAGCATTTGAGGCTTACCGGCTTCGAGTTACACCTAGCGCTGGGCATGACCGACTTGTATAAGGACCGGTTATATTGCACGCAGAGCGACTATTAATACGAAGCAAATGGCTCTCCCGTACGGCCAGAAGGTGGTTGGAAAGCGTCTATCTGAGTTTCGGGTCGAAGCCACCATGATCATAGTTGGGCTCAATATTCTCCGCCCATGGTACAATTAACAGGCTACATGTACGTGTATTCCAGTCGTATCATACAGCACAAACAACGCCGGGATATCACCACTTTTCTTGTGAGAGCCGCACAGCAGTTCGGACCAAAGAGTCGTACAGGAAACACCAAGCAAGTAACAAATCAAGCCGTCGACGAAAGGCAAGTGATTGGCAGGTTACCCGAGGTTCATGCGAATCCTAACCACCGCGGTATACCAATACGCCCAAAAGCGAAGATGTCATCCTTCAAAATCTGGCACTCGATTCAAGTTGTAGACCAAAACGCTACGAACACATGTTGCTATCGTGCCCGTGCATCGTACCTGGCACCTGGCATGCTGTATGCCCACCATGCCCACATATTCGCTGTGCATTACGAATCACAAAGTACTTAAACAGTAGTGGGGGTGTTGAGACAATGATTTCGCCGTCCTGTATAACGCTTCTCCACCAGGAAAAACCTCGCGGTGAGACGCTGCACCATGGTACATACCAGGTATGTGACTGCGAGTCAAGCTTACCTTTGTACCGGTTGAGTCTATAATAGCCCTGATATTCGTTTCCCAGGTTAAGTAGGCGGTGGATTGGTCAGTAGAAGTCGTGAACCTGTTGGTATGCGACGGGACGTGCATGTTTCGCGGCGGTCAGCGTAACTATTGATAGTCACATCGCTCGCTCAAAACATGAGAATCCACGAGACCGTCTAACTATATGCCCTTATGCACAGGAGTAGCGACTCACTACTGTACTACCTGACAAACTCGTGGCGGGGCTGTTTAGAGCTCCGTGTGCAAAGCCCCTTCGAGCCCCCGTCGTCTCACATGCAGTCAGCTGCAGTGCAGGTCCAGCTGCGGCCAGCTAAGAGAGCTACGAGCTTAATCAGCTGCCGGAACCGAGTGTGTACCATGGTGCATGCGGTATGAGCGAGCGCCAGAAGTCCCCGTGGTCCACATTCACAGCTACTACCCTGTACTGTTCTACTGGTGTACTGCTGTGGGCGACCGGCCAGTTGACGGTGATCGTGCGTGTTGTGCGTATACGCTATTGCTTCATCCTGGCGAGATTGCAATATTTAGATCCGCGGCTCCCAACGCGGCCACAGGGACGTTCTACTATGGTGGCTCCCATCCGTCCACAGCACCGAGATACGGCGAAACCAATGTCTGTGCGGACTAATTAGGTTTTGTTCCGTTTCAAAAAGCGAAACGGCCACATTCAATCAAACCTCAAACTATCCAGAATCCAGAGATCACCGAGCCGATCTCCGCGCCAAAATAGTGTAAGACACTATGAAAGTGTACAAAGCCAAATTATCCAGAATCCAAAGATCGAGGGGTATCCGAAAAATAAAATCTCCGAATCCACACCCCCCTATTTCCGAAACCTCATCGTGGACGGGGGGGTAATACTAAAACTACGTACCAGGTAAGTAAAATACATGTGAAAAAAGTACATGCACTTATTTCATGAAAAAATACGTACCAGGTACATTTATTTGAGATGCTAGGTGTGTACAGTTCTGGTACGTTTTTCGTTCTGACCTTTTGAGGAGTAGGTGTGGTGCCGGTTCCTCTTCTGTAGCTCACTCCCGGGTTATGACAGCGCTTATTTTTCGGAAATAAAAAAAAAGACAGTAGGAAGCGTATCATACAACAACAACCAGTCTGCATGCAGTATGTGTGCTCCAATCAGAATAACACTGACTCTCAGCACACCGGGCAAACGTATATCCTTGCTAAGTACATTATTCAGTACATAGCGCATTGCTTCAAACCGCATACCTGCAGAGTCCCGTGGAGTGGAGGAGGATGTAGTCCCATAATAAGAGTCCCGTGGAGTTCCCGCTTCCATGGGACCCCCATGAAATGGCCATGAAACGCCCGCCATCGCACCTTTGACCTAAAGAATGTGCATCGTCGGCACAGAAAGGTCACCCCATACACTGCTGTGCTGCGTAGTTTATTTAGTACCCATTCTCCGCTGACAAAAAGGCAGCGCGAAGGGTGCGCGGTGCCAAATCTCCTCTCGGCCTCGACCGCGACAGCAATGTGCTAGCGGTTCCGTCTGTTTCATTCCGTCTTCCCCACCTCCACCTCTATCTCAACCTCCATCTCCGTCTCCACCCTTACCCCCACTGCTGCTCACACCCCGGCCATCACTGGTTCCGCTGCCCCCGCCCTCTATACCGCCTCCATCTACGTCGCAACCGTTATTTCTAACCCCCCCATGCCTTTCATATTACTATCACATTACTGTCGCTACGATCTCAGCCCCTCGATCGCGTCAACCACACGTCCGTGTCTACCTTGAAACGATCGTGTCTACCTTGAACGCTGCTTTTAAACGTTGCCACAGCGTCGAAAACCATGCCTACCTACGTATGTTGAGGACACTACATCAATCTGACAATCATAACAGTGTCTTGAAGTCCCCTTTTTTTTCGAAGTTTTTATTAGTACGTTGAAGACAAGTTTTGGTGATTTACGTACTGTGAGGGCCAGACTGGGTGGTTGTTTAGCTTGTCAAATGCGTCCTATTAATAAACATGCCTGACGTCCATGGTATGGTTCTCAAAGTTGCGATCAGGGAGGGGGGTGGGCATACCCTTGAACCGCTGCGCCCCGCCACCATTGATGCTACCGTTCTCTCCACGACCGTGCCACCGACGATACCGCCTCCACATAGGTGGACGGGACCCCCCCGTTTCGCCGCCATTGTATGTAATAGAAGGTGGTCAAAAGGCCGACCTTCTGAGGACCTTTTGGGACGCCACATATCACAAAACGTGCGGATGTGCGGATCTTCACACGTTCTGCGAGCTTGGCGTGATTTTTTTGGCGATCGAACAGGCGCTTGCAAGCCGTTACGAGTTTGCCGACGTTCTGTGGATTTTTCGTCATGGCCGACTTTCCTAAAGGTGCTCAGAAGGTCTGCCGTTTGCCCACCTTCTACAATGTCGACGGAACGGGGGGGTCCCATCCACCCGTACACCTAGCCCCCGATCGCCACTGATGTTTCCCCCCCTACGGCCTCCACCTCCATCTCCACTGCTACTTCTAATCCCCACGCCACCATCACTGCTACGGCTCCCCCAGCCATCTACCACTTCTACATCCACCGCCAGGTTCGCTCCTGCGTCGATACCCCCCCTCCCCCCCCCCGGCATACGCTACGGTACTGTAAGCAGTATAGTAACACCAATATGAGACTCCTCAGTTGAGTATTACTACATTACACTATTACACTATTACACTATTACACTATTACTAGATTACTGTATACCTCACAAAATGACAGGTTTTGAGTAAACTGAAAGGGTAACCCGATGAAAAACCCCATGACCTACTGTATGTACAAAAATATATATATTGCAAAACAAGGATGACATTCGAACGAATTCGGGTTAAGGAGCCCCGCCATTCAGAAAACAAAACAGCCAAAACGTGCTATACTAATAGTAAGTGATATTTCTATCGTAGCACGCGTAGCCACTGCAAATATAAACCACCACCACCACCCCCACCTCCACCCCCGCCGCCACCACTGCTTCCCCGCATCACCCTCCCCCGCCACAGTGGTCACCCTTTCCAACTCCAACTCCACTGACATTGACAGTTCCCCCACTGTCACCGCTGCTACGACAGCCCCAGCCCCATCTACCGCTTCCACACCCACCTCCACTTCCGCCGCTGCCTCGATCACCCTCTCCCCAATCGACCATAATGCCGTCCAGCCACCATACGAGTGGACGAACCCCCC
>JBBMKB010074388.1:2383-13494 GCA_037833945.1 Alaria marginata | reverse complement strand
CACCTATAGCTCTATGTACCTCTCACCTATAGCTCTATGTACCTCTCACCTATAGCTCTATGTACCTCTCACCTATAGCTAATTTTGAGTAAGCTGAAAGTACAACCCAATGAACAAACCCATGGCCTAGGTATATATACCAGATACAAATGATATTGCTAAACAAGAATACAAGAATCATCTTGCGACGAGTTGGGGTTCAATAGCCTCGTCATTCGGAACATTACGTAGTCAAATAGTGCAATCTCAATCGTACCTCGCATCTTTAGGAACTATGTTACAGTATTCACTAGTATTCACTTCCGACTGGCGGGGCTCTTCGACCGAACAAACTCCCCAAAATCGCTCGAATCCCGTTTGCGTTTTCACTTACTTTCCATGTTACACCTACGAGGCCATGAGAGAGTTCAACGGATGACGAGTGAAGTTTTGCTTTTCTCAATCAAAGTCAATTGCGGCGGTGGAATAGAGCTCCCCCAAATTGGGGGCCCGCACAAAAAAGGCGCACACCCTCGCCATAGCATATATATGCATCCTCTGTGCCCGGTTAATATCTTCGTGGAGAAACGAGTGCGCCTTTCCGGCGGTCCGCAGAGGGCGCGCTATGACGTGGGTGACACGGTTTGACCAACACATTTGTGAATGATCGGACGCGTGGGACGATAGAGGTAGCATTTGTTTTTAAATATGTTTTTTGGTTTCTGATTGACGGGGCTTCTAACCCTGAATCGTCCGAAAGCCATTTTTTGTTTTGAAATATGTTTTTCTTTAAAGTAATTGTCTGCGCTGGGCGAGAAAATAGAGCTCCGCGTCAAACGAGAAGCCCCAGAAGACTAAGATACGCCACTAGCGTCCAAGCTATATTATAAAAGTCTAAATTTGCTAGTCAGCTCTCCCCCGGTCACCTCCATAGCTATCGTTTCCCCCGCAACTCACCCACTTCCTGCGTGCGGTTTATTGTTCATCCCGGTTTTTGACATTCGACAGACTTTGGCCTGGGCCAGATCTGCCGCGGCTGTGGCGACTGCTCTTCTTGCACAGCTTGCCCTGTCCCATCCGGCACACCGAACCCAGCCCCGGAGCCCACAGAGGCTCCCATCAGTGCCTCCACCCCTAGTGAGACCCCTTCCCCAGACTCGGTACCCGCCTCCATCCCTACCGGAACTCCTTCTCCCTCCTTGGTACCTGCCCCCACTCGCGCTGGCACCACTTCCCCCGTTGCAGTACCGGCCTCCACCTCTGCTGGTACCCCTTCTCCCAACTCGGTACCTGCTTCTATCCCTACTGGAACTCCTTCCCCCATCACGGGGATCGTTTCCAGAACCCCCTCGCCTGTGACGACTCAAACTAGCGCGGATGACGGCGGCGATGATGATGGTAACGATAGTGTTGATGATGATGAGGATGATGAAGATGATGAAGGTGATGCTGACGATGATGATGATGATGCTGATGGTGATGGTGGTGATGATGATGGTGATGCTGGTGATGATGATGACGATGATGATTCTAGTGCCAGCGACTACGACTGCTCACCCTGCGAGGACCTGACCGATGCCGAAATCGAGGCGCTGGCTGGGTACGACAACGGCGGAAAGCAAATCGTGTGCGACCCGACGTGCCTGGAAAGCGTTTCCGACCCCACCCACTGCAACTGTAAGTGGGTGTTCATAAAGTACCCGAAATTATGCGCAATCGAGGCTGTGCAAGGGGTGTCCTGTGTCGAATTATCCATTTCGCTACTTCCCGCTACTTCCAGAATGATCCCACACTAACTTTGGCCAGTTTGTCCCGCAAAAACTTGAGGTGTATTTCCAGGAATTTCTAAAGCGGGGTTGAATACTTCGCGTACTTTTGGAGCGGCCCGTGCTTAACTGTAGTGACCCGTGCTAGGATAGGCAGTAGGGGGTGGATTTCACGCCTAAACCGTTCTCACTGACGACGGAGCTCCTAACCGGAGGAGCGCCACCCGGAATATTTAGACCCGATACGTTTGTTCTGATGTACACCGAAATATTGTGCAGCAGGTAGAAACACAAAGGTAAAATAATACCGGCAACCTCAAATAATCGGCTCGTTAACAGCGACCCTTACGTAGCCCATAGGGTCGTGTGTATCGGACGACGCATGCTACAATACTGTATTCAATATAATAACGCCCTTTTCTTTCTGGCGCTCCTCACTTTTGAGAAGCTCTGTACCTCGCCCAGAAACCGATTTTTGAGTGAACCGAAAGAGCAACTGGATTAACAAAACCCGTGGCCCAGGTGTATAACAAGGTATATACAGTAAAACAATCATTTTGTAAAAATACTGATGACATTCCGACGATTTTCGGATATAGGGGGCCTCGTCATTCAGAAAAACTATCTTGGCCAAAACGTGCTATACTAATACCTAGTCTAAAACAGCGCGCGTCGGGCGTACAGTAGCTTACGATCGTCTTAAGCCGGCCGTTGGGTGATATATGAACCTTCTCACGTGAGCAGCCAAATAAAATGAATGTGCTGCCTACCCATCCACCGTCCCAGCAAGCGTTAGGTATCGTTTCGGCTTGGGGACGGGGCGACCGGACATACTCTTCGCCCCTTGGTGATCAGTTGACGCCTTCAAATATCAATCCTTGCGCGTCTTACGACAGAGGTAGCACTTTTTTGGCAAACAATTTTTTGTGCATGACGGGGGTCCCTAACCCTTTTGAGGCCCGTTTATATCGACCAAGACCGAGAGATTTGCGACATTATTAACGGTCTAGGAAGAGGCTTCAGCAGTACCAGTATTAACCTGACGTGCGTGTGTCGTATACCTCCTACCGTTGCACTTTGAACACACATTCTAGCCGGCGGCCCCGGCTACTTCGTGTGACCGATTCTCGAATCGTCAATTTATTTCGTCAATTTTCCCCCCTGAAGCTCCAAAGGGGTTAACCAAAAAATCGGCGCAATGTCATTCTTGTTTTTCAATACTATTTTTTTGTATACCCAGGCCAATGGGTTTGTCCATCGGGTTGCCCTTTCTGATTTTTTCTCAAAAAGAGTGTTTGGGTGAGGTTAACAGCTTCTCAAACGAGGAGCCCCTGAAAACAATGGGCGCACGCACCTCTACCATCGCATGTGTCTCCTCTTGGGACTCAGATATAGCGACGTAGAAAGCGAGATTTGAGGTACAGTATGACCACCCGTCTAGGAAGAGAGGTGGCAATAATGAAAATATCACCATGATGCGAGCGTGTCGTACAGGTGTTTCCGTTGCAGTTCGAACGCCCAGAACACAGTCCGGGGTGCTTCGCATGGCCGATGCTGTACTCCAAAGTGTGTTTCGGCATGTTTCCGCTGTGAAGTTCCAACAGGATGCTGTATCTGAAACCCCAGACGGGCAAACTGGCTCTGTAGCTTGATGAGCTATGTACTCGAACAACACCACCCATCTGCCTTATTCTGCGAAAAGAGCATTCCAGTTTGTCTAACATTATCATTCCACCTTTATCCCGGCTACCTCCCATCTACCTTACTATGCGAAAAAAGCATTCCAGTTTGTCTGACTTTATTATTCCACCTTTTGTCCCATTCCACCTTTTGTCCTTCCCGATTCTCGCTCTGCCCCGCGATAGACTTTGGCCTTGGTCAGATCTGCCGCGGCTGCGGCGACTGCTCTTCTTGCACAGCTTGCCCTGTCCCATCCAGCACACCTTCTCCTATCCCGGGGCTAACCGAAGCCCCCGTCAGCGCTGCCACTTCTGCTGGCGGTACCCCTTCCCCCAACTCGGTACCTGCCTCCATCCCTATCGGAACTCCTTCTCCCACCGAGGTACCTGCCCCCACTCGTGCTGGTACTCCTTCCCCTACCCCGGCAACTGCATTGGTCAGCACTCCGTCGTCCGTAACGACTACCACTAGCGACGACGAGGGGGATGACGCCACCCCCGCTGGAACTCCCTCCCCCACCCCGGGAACCGTAGTGGTCAGCAGCACCCCATCGCCTATTGCAACTCCCACTAGCGACGATGAGGCGGGTGGTGATGATGACAACAACGATGACGACAGCGCTACCAACGAGGAGAACGACGATGACAACGACAACAACGATGACGACGGCAGTAACACCAACGACGACGGCGATGACAACAACGATGACAGCAACAACAACAACGACGACAGCAACAGCAACAACGACAACGACGACGATAACGACGACAACAACAATGACGATACCACCATCAACGACGAAAACGACGACGATGACGACGGCAACGTCGACGACGACATCAGCAACAGCAACAGCAACGACGACGAGATCAGCAACGACAACACAAACGACGACAACAACGACAACGATGATGACGACGTCAGCGTGAGTGAATTCGACTGCTCTGCCTGTGAGGATCTGACCGATGCTCAAATTGAGGCCCTGGCCGCTTACGACGACGACGGTGGGAAGACGATCTTCTGCGACCCGACGTGCTTGGACGGCGTTACCGACCCCCTCCACTGCAACTGTGAGTTCTGCGCATCGCCAGCGGCTTCACCGTTCGGTGCTGGTTTAGATGTACCGCGTGCTGCGGCTTGGATACTCCTCGTATTTTGTATGAGCTCCTCACTTGAGGAGCTCCGTACCTCTCTGTACCTCACCCAAACATAAAAGCTGAGGAAAACAGAAAGTGCCACCAGATGACCAACCCCATCACGTATAGTAGGTACATGACGAAAACTATGGCAAAAAGCAAAACGACATTCCGACGACATTGGGTGTGGGAGCCCCGTCATTCAGAAACTGTTTTAGCCAAAAACGAAATGCTCTACGACACAATCTACGATAGAGGTTCACCATTTGTATTCTGAAGCTCCTCGCTCGAGGAGCTCTTTACCCCCGCAGAAAAAATGTTTTAGAGCAAACTGAAAGTGCAAACCGAGGAACAAACCCGTGGACCACCTATACAAAAAAAGCGTATTGCAAAAATAGAATGACATTCCGACGATTTTGGGTTAAGGAGCTCCGTCGTCCAGATAATAAAAAGGCTAAATATTCTACCTCTACAGTAGAACGCGTCCTACCCGTATCGTAGAACACATCTAGGATACTACAGTAGCGTGTATTCCGAACGTCGGGTTGATGAGTGATCGTTTCATAAATGTGTGTTTGCCATTGTCCAGACTAGATGCGTGTATGTTTCCAGCTGCCGCGTGAACAACTTTAAACTGTGGTGTATAGAGGCATTTGTTTCCCCATCCTATCTAGCTACCCCCCCCCCCTTTTTCGTAACTCAAGATCCGGGGTCACCTAACCCCCTTCTCTCCACACGCCAGGGTGCATGGCGTAATGTGCATCTCGAGACGGCTTCGCCATATTCTTCCCTCGTCGACTCGCGTCGAGTTGTGCGTACGTGTAGTAAGCGCTATCCTCGTGCCAATACTATACTAGCTCAAGAACTGTTCCTTGGGGGGCTCGAACTCGCGAAATCGACCTTACTTAGTAGTTACGAAGCTCGCCACTACATAGACCACCGGGGAAGCCGCTTCATAGGCTAAGACTGTATATGAGTATATGGCAGTAGAACAGTGTTCGTGTTTGGGACAAGGCGGAAAGGTAATGCGCCCATGTGCATAGCGCGAAGAACACCCAACGGCCAAGTGATTCACACATTAAGTTAGTTTCATAAAACCTCGCCCGCACAACAATCATGTCCTCGGGATCGACAATCGCCATCAGCCAAACACACTTAAACCGCGTACGTACTTCCCTTTGTCCAACTGCTTTTGTTGGTCTCAGTCGATTTTGTACCTCCACAGACGTCAGCTTGTCAGGATCGATCTTCGCCATGCAATCACTCTAACTTGAACCGTGTTTTCCTTTGTCCCGCTGCTTCTCCTTGCTCGGTCGACGTTTGTTTCTTGGCAGACTTCGGCCTGGGCCAAATCTGCCGCGGCACCGGATCCTAACCGCTTCAGACAAGGTCATAGTAACAATAGATGCGCACCAATCCCACTGACTTAACAGCCACCGCGCTGACTGTTAGGTCAGTGCCATGGTGTGCATCTAACATACTGCACACCACTCTTGCAACACACACGTGCCCCGGGATGCACAACGCAGAAGTAAGTCGGCGTGTATTCCACCCCAAACGCGAACGGTTGCTCCGCCGCGATGGAAAGCGGTGCGCGAAAGAGGGCCTGCCGTAGTCTAAACGCTCGCGGCGATGTGCCCGGCGGTTTGTGGTGACATCATTTTATAGTGACGCGAGCTACGATATAGGTATTAATAGCACTTTTTGGCTGTTTTTGTTGTTGTGTTTTTTTCTGGATGAAGGGTTTCTTCGGCCCATATTTGCGGGGGGAATATGTTAGGCTCGTTCTGCAACAGGGATGCTGTGTATACCTAGGCCATGGGTTTGGTCCTTGGGGGTGCACTTCCAGGCTACTCAAAATCACTTACTAATAGTATAGAGTAATATGATATTTCTCGAGTGAGGAGTCTCAGAAACCTCATGGTGTTATACCATTACACTGCTTAAAGTAGCATGTGTCGGGTGTTTTCGATGTTATTCGTCGTAAACCTAGGCCATGGTTCTGCTCATCGGGTTGCACTTTTGCCTTTTTTTTTTAAGAAAGATTTCGGGTGACATGACGTATGGACCTCCATAAATGGAGAGGCCCAAAAGCAAGGTGTGTTTCATATCTACCATAATAGCGCGCGTCTCTCGCAATACACCCACTCTCCACAGGCATACTACACTAAATATAGTCTCCGTGCGATTGATTGACGCTCTGGTGTTAATGTGGAGAAGAAAGTGTGTTTTTGTTTCAACTTGACAGCCGGATGATCACATCGCGTCACAGCCCAAGAGCGCGAGGGGGTGTTGGATGCAGGCTGTGTGTAGGCGTTTTGGTTTTGTTTTTTTGCAGTATAAGGCGAAAGGCCACCGATTTTGTTCGAACATTTTTGTTCGAATAGTAGAGTGAACTGTGCGAGTTACTAATAGTAATTGTTCGATAAGGCAGTGTGTAGAATCTTGGGGCCTCTCAACTGCCAGGCACCACGTATATATTCGCGTTGGATTTTTGCTTATGGTCGATATTGTGTGTGATATTCGTTTTTGTAGCCGGTAGATACCTCAGTAGCGGAGGTTGCCGCAGACCAAGGGTACGGTGGGGGGATCACTCTTTGGGCCGCTTTTTGCGAGAATGGCTAGGGGTCACTCGCGCGAGTTACCCCCCTCCCTGTTCCTTTGCAGCCTTACAATTTTAGTGCGTTGTTTTTTTTCGATATGAAACCGCCATGGAATGGGTTAGTCACGCTGCACCAAACAACAACGCCTTCCATGTTTTTTTTCCGTGAGGTGCAGAGTCACTCGGGCGAGTGGCTCAAACCCTGCAGTGATTCGTAGACTTGGTCGGCAGTAGTGCCAGTAGCCGCCATAGTGCCGGTAAAATCGCTAGGCACAGATGGGAACAACCTACGGTGGCAGTGTGCGGAGTAGTGCCGGTTGCGCCAGTAGTGCCGTTGATTTTAGCTCGCATTATCCGGCCCAACTTGAGGAGCCCCTACCGTAGCTTGATATTTGTTTCCTAGCCCCGTGTACCCCCTCATCTTGTACTGTCACGGGTCTGCGGGGCCCGTTTACAAACGCTAGTTTTACTAGGTACCCACCGGAGATTGACGCGCGCTGAGATAAGGGTAGCCCGTTTTGGCCACTGTCTTTTGATCCACGGGGCTCATTACCGATTAACTGAGGGACTACCCAATATCGTTGGAATACCATATTTTGATCGACGGGGCTCATTACTCATTAACTGAGAGACTACCCGATATCGTTGGACTACCATTTTTGGGTGTTGAAATGATGCTAAAAGGTTGAATGCCTAGGCCATAAGATTGGTCGCCGGGTTTCGTTATGATTTTTTCCTACGTCAGTGTTAGGGATAAGGCGGAAAGCTGCTCATTCGAGGAGCCTCAGAGACATAGGTGCAACCCGCTGTCGTCCCATAACACGCGTCAATTAGGTACAATAATTTCCCACAGTATGCAGTACCAAACCCAGAATGGTATACTACATGGTGGGATGGTTATCCATATGATACGTACGGACGTCATAAATCAGGTATATATATATATTCAAATAATATAGTCTAGTTCAATAGGCTGGAACGCTTGCCCGAGAGAACACCAGTGAACCTACCTGTGTCACAGAAAGGCAGCCCCTGCACAACTGACCGAGGTTAGGTTTCTGCATATGGAGGCCGTTGCGTTTGGGAGCCATTTGGTGGCGAGGGGGGCCAGAATCGTCGGGGTTTGAGGGGCCTTTATGGGTTTGAACTGCTAGTAGGGGCCCGCCGGGTTCAGGGCCTGTTCCCGCTGCCTTTGGGCTATCGGGGGACCGTCTATCTTGCCTTATATTGTAATGCATTGTGGTCGGAAATATGTGTCCCCATGTAAAGCCAGCCCAATCCTCGACTGCAGTATTTATATTCCTTTCTCTACTACTGTAGTAGTCCGCTGACGGATCGGAGTGTCGCCTGTATGATGGTTTTAGGTTGTCGATGGTCCACACAGCATGTGTGGCGTGAAAGGTCCCGTATTAAGATCACCGATATCTGCTTCGATACCGGTAGCATAATCGCTTCCCGAGACTTCACGCTTCAGGAGCTCTACGCCCCACCCAAAACCTGCTGTTGAAAAAAAACGAAAATACAAACATCTGATGCGCAACCCCACGGCCTAGGTTACGATATCGGAGGGGATCACTTCTTGTAGGGCCTTTATTTCCGCGTCTCGAGGCCACTACCGGGAGTGGGTCACCCTGTGCCGCGATAAGCATCGCCGTACAGTTGGTGACACGTGCTGCGATAGAGGTGCACCATTTTGTTTTCTGAGGCTCACTCACTCGAGGAGCTCTACATGCGTCCCCCCCGAAAAACTTGTTTTCAGTAAAATGAAAGTTCAATCCGATAAACAAACCCAATGGCGGCCTACTGTAGGTATGCATGCAAACAAACCATATTGCAAAACAAGAACGACATTCGTTCGACTTTGGTCTAAAGGAGCCCCGTCATTCAGAACCGAAGGAGTCGTCCTACGGTAGGGGTGCAGCGATAGGTCCCTGAGCTCCTGACATGGGGAGTTCAGTATCTCACCCGAAACATGACTTACAAGAGTTTCGTTCGCGTAACCCATTCAACATGTCTATCCGCTAGCTACAGTAGTGATAAAACAAATACCCTCGTCCAATGATCACACCAACTGGTAGTTCCTCACTTCAGGAGCTCAACCGGTCAGCAACGTTTGACCCCAAAAAGGGTGCAGGCCCTACCTTGGAATGACTCAAAGATGGGTTAAATGTGCTACCTCTATCGTAGCACGCGTCTGGTCGGTAGGCTTACGCCAACAAAGCAAACTACATACTGTAGGTTTTGAGTGAGCTACACGGCCACTTGCGCAGGTATGTACCCTAAACCAGGTAGTGAACTTTGGGGTGCCCTTTCTACCGTACCTCTGGTTCCGTCCTTCTACTATACACCCCCCATTGACGGCAATACCACCCCAAACTGGTAAACCCTTTTGAGACTCAGAGATCTCCGGTGGCGGGGACATACTGGCGTATCCACGGGGGTTTCCAACTGACACGTACAGGCTTGCAGATTACATCTTGAGCCGTAACATGTAGCCGGCATAGAGACTTTTGGGAGCTGTACCGACGATGACAGCTATACATCACTGTGCTTTCTCGTTTTACTCTTGAGCTGGGTCGATTTACTAAGTCGGGTGTACGACGATGTCGGCCCCGGGCTCCTCCTTAAGTACAGGGGCGTAGGTGTGGAGGCGTTTGCTGCGCTCGTTGACCCGCGAGACAACACCACAGACAGAGATCAGAAATCGAATCGCCATATTATCTTCTGTGTCGCCTACACGGCAACGGCGAGCGAACCACCATTACGACAGCGCACGTACCGTACAGCTCCACCGTGCACTGTTGCTGACAGTGCGGACACCGAACCTACGAACCCCCAGTCGAGCAGTGGTCGATGATGCCACCGTCATGTGTTTCTGTCCGAAGCGCCCCTATAGAACGGCAATACTTCTTGGGCCTAGTGTATAGAATGACGATTGGAGCGGTGACAATGTTGAAGGGTTAACAGCTCCGGTATGGCTTTTATCGGATGGCTTAGTGTGCCATGAGCAAGAGGCTATGTGGTAGAGTAGTCCCACGGTAGGGGTGCAGCAATAAGTCCCTGAGCTCCTAACATGAGGAGCTCAATATCTCACCCGAAACATGACTTCCAAGATTTTCGCTCGCGCAACCCCATCAACATGTCTATCCACCAGTCCTAAAGCAAATGCACTCGTAAAATCGTCATACCAATCGGTAGTTCCTCACTTCAGGAGCTCAACCGGTCAGGAATGTTTGACCCCAAAAAGTGCAACCCTTACCGTTGGATGACTCGGTACGGACGTCGTTTTTAGGGCTTTATTTTTCTGCGACTTAGAGTCACTCGCGCGAATGGCTGCCGCCTTTTTGTCGGTGTGGTTTTCGGTTGATGATATGCACCTCCTTGCTATGGAAATGTTCGTCGCGCGGCATTAACAATGTACATTTAAGTATGTTTTGGGATACGAAGTGTAAGGGTAAAATACTATTTTACCGTACGTAGCCTTCGTCCCATCGACTCGTCCGACCGCTGCCCGAGCAGCTTGTTTCGTTCTGAGCGCTAACGATTGCTTCTCAAAATCGACTAAGCACCGGGATGTGTCGTGCGGGGGTGGTGGAGGCACAAACGGTGTATACCACGAGCACCCTTTAGAAGGGGACTGCTTGTTATAGCCGCTTGGCGAGGACAGTCAGTAATGTGTCCAAGTACACGTCGTACAATACGTGCATACCGTCGTATAACAAGCTAGATATTACACCCCCCAGGACAAAATTGTTCAGAGCTGAATTTCTCGAAATCAACGCAGGCACACACAACGAAAGTTATGGCTTTCGAAAGGCCTCGTCGTGGTCGTTCCATAGACGCATCGCTCCGAGAATGTACAGCTTTTTCACAATCGTCCGAGGGCATGTGTTGTGTCTTCCGTGTTATACAGTAGTACCTACCGTATAACACGCAAGATACCCCCCC
>JBBMKB010074366.1:0-13497 GCA_037833945.1 Alaria marginata | reverse complement strand
AAATGTTGGAGGTGTCTCTATTAGGAGTAGGAACGGTGCTCCGTCTCGAAAGGGATGCGTGGTCAATGGTCAAATGGTCAATGGTCAAATGACTAAGACAAGCAACAAATGAGTACGCCCCCCCCCCCAACAGTGCTATGTACCCTTATCTCAGCACGCATCGCTTGAGCACATAAAACAATCGAGACACGGCTAGCCCCTTCAGAAGTGCACCCGCGTTTTTCGGCTCAAATTACTTGGAACTAGTGTAGGATTATTCTTGCACATGCAGTAAAAAGGTTGAGGCGAGCGACGTTTTCGGAAAACAAAATACTTGGGGATTATTAGTGTGGGATTATTCGTGGCGAAAGGGTTAGTGTCCGTGGGAGACGCCGTGACAGTCACTGCCAGTTACCACCCGACGCCAAGGCTATGCTAGCGGGGGGTCCTCCCGTATTTACTGCGGAGTACAGACCACTCCAACGGTAGGCTCTATTCCTCGCTCGACAACAGGCTCGAGCGTTTTTTCTTGGTCGAGAGTATAAAACAATACAATCGTGGTAATATTAGACCGTAATATATTCTTGGCCGAGCGCATACAATATAGTGTATGACATCGACAAGCACGAAAGCTCAATATTGCTAAGAAATAGGGGATCTCTAAGAGTGACCCCCCCCCACGCCCAAATGTGGGAGGTGCCTCTATTCGGAGTAGCAACGGTTCTCCGTTTCGGAAGGGATGCGTGGTCAACGGTCAGATGACTAAGGCAGGCAACAATCGAGCCCCCCCCCCCCTATCGTAGCCTTGGCTCTGAACATACCTCAGTCCCGTGGAGGTTGATAAACGCCTCCTCGTCCATTACCACGCGCCCCGAGCCCATGTCTACCTCCATCGTAGGTATCCCCTCGTTACCCGTGGCACTCTCCAACGCACGCATAAACCCCCACGCTCGACGCATGATGACCCTTTCGTCCGTCCCGCTGCCGCTGTCGCTGCTGCTCTCCCAGGTCATATCGCGCCTGCTCCCTCCTGCGGTGTCGTGGTTGCCC
This sequence comes from Alaria marginata, assembly GCA_037833945.1. Taxonomy (NCBI): domain Eukaryota; class Phaeophyceae; order Laminariales; family Alariaceae; genus Alaria; species Alaria marginata. The sequence continues at coordinate 12,468 of JBBMKB010074366.1, read as the reverse complement.
CTGGCTACGGTGTTGCTCTTGCTTTCGCTCTCCCTGTCGCTATCCATGTCGATTTCGCTAACGCGCTTGGTCTCGCTTACGGCGGCGCGCATGCTGTCGTTCACGATGTCGCCCTCGCTAACGCATCCGTTGTTGCCGTCGTTTACTATATCGCTCTCGCTAACGCGTCCGTTGTTGCCGTCGTTTACGATGTCGCTTACGGTATCACTGTTGCTATCGCTCTTGCTGCCACCCTCGCCGCCACGCTCACCGTTACCTCCGCCCACGCTATCGCCCACCCTGGCACTTTCTTCCTCGCACTCGCTATCGCTCACGCAGTAGACATCGTCAGGTGTACCCTCCACGAATGCGCCCCCAACGGGACTGGTTGCAAATACGTCACCTACCTCTGACGAGCTTCCACTGACGTCTACCTCTCCACCGCAGTCAATTGTGCGCTCCACGGGCAGTCCAACAGAACCGCAGACATCCACCTCTTCCTCCGTCCAACCGTCACTAGCGCCCCCTGAACAACTAGGCGACGACAGCCCGCTGTTGGTAAAGCCTTCCAAAGCGACAGGCCTCAGGGTGCCAGGCGGCGGCGGCGGCGGCCGCTCGTTGTTACCATATCCCCCCAAAGCATCAGGCGACGGCTGCTCGTTGTCTCTGCAACTCCCCAATGTCTCAAGGGACGACCTCTCGTTGTCGCCACAGCCGCCCAATATGTCAGGCGACAGCTGCTCGTCGTCTCTGTCTCCCCCCAAGGTCTCAGGCAACGGCTGGCTGTTGTTGCTGCAGCCCCGCAAGATGTTTGGCGGCGGTTGCACGTCGTCGCTACAGTCCTCCAAGATGTCGGGCGGCTGCTGCTCGTTGGCCAAGGTGTCAGGAGACGGCGGCGTGTTGTCATCACAGACCCCCAAGGTCTCAGGCGATGGCTGCTTGGCGTCGGTACGCGACTCCACAGTGTCCGGCGACGGCTGTTCCTTGTCACTACTGCTCCCCAAGATGTCAGGCGACGGTTGCACATTGTCGCTACCGCCCACCATGGTCTCAGGCGACGGCCTCTCGTTGTCGATACATCCCTCCAAGGCGCCAGGCGATGGCTGATTGATGTCATTACAGCCCCCCAAGATGTTAGGCGGCGGCTGGTCTTTGCCGCTATCCCCCTCCAAGGTGTAAGACGGCGGCTGCTCGTCATCGTCACCGCCCCCCAAGCTGTCAAGCGACGGCACTTTGTTGTCACTAAAGTTCCCCGAGGTCCCAGGCGATGACTGCACAACTGGAGTGCGAGCTACAAAACCGCGAGCGCGCTCGTTGTCGATAAAGTTTCCCAAGGCGTCAGGCTTGTCCATACATGCCACCAAGATGTCAGGTGATGGCTGCCCGTCGTCGTCACCACTCCCCAAGGTATCCGGCAATGGCTGCTCGTTCTCGCCACAGTGTCCCAACGTTCTAGGCGACTGCGTTTCGCCGTCGTCCTCTGCTATAGCGACCACCCCGCTATTGCTGTGGTCGTTGCTGTCGGCCACCTCTTTGCTGTCCTTACAGTCTCCCAAGAGGTCAGGCGGCGGCTGCTTGATGCCGCTGCAGCCCACCAAGATGTCGAGCAACGGCTGCTTATCGTCATCACCGCCCCCCAAGGTGTCAGGCGACGGCTGCTTGTTGTCGTTATCGCCCCCCAAGATGTCAGTCGACGCCTGCTCGTTGTCGCAACAGCCCCCCACGATGCCAGGCAACGGCTGTTCGAAGTCACAGCTCTCCAAGGTCTCAGGCAGCGGCTTCTCCTTGTCCTTGCAGCTTCCCAAGGTGTCAGGCGGCTGCTGCTGCTGGGTTTCGCTACAACTGTTATGCGATGGCTGTACCTTGTCGCTACAGCTACCCAAGATCTCAGGCGGCGGCTCCCCGTTGTTGCTATAGCCCCCCAATGTGCCAGGCAACGGCTGCTTCTCCTTGTCACTACAGCCCCCCAAGATGCCAGTAACTGGTTGCTTGTTGTCGCTACAGCCCCCAAAGGTGCCAGGCTTGTCGCTACCTGCCCCCAAGATTACAAGGTCGTCGCTCCTTCCCCCCAAGGTGTCAGGCGATGGATTTTCGTTGTCGTTCTCTGCCACAGCGACTACCACCCTATTGCTCTGGTTGCTGCTGTCAGCCACGTCTTTGCTCGCTCCGCCGTCGTGACAGCCCCCCAAGGTCTCAGGCAAAGGCTGCTGGTTGTCGCTACATCCTTCCAAGGCATCAGGAAACGGCTTCTCGGTGTTGTTAACGCCCCCCATGGCCTCAGGCGACGGCTGCTTGTTGTCGTCCTCTGCTGCAACAACCGTCCCGCTATTGCTCTGGTCGTTGCTGACGGCCACCTCTTTGCTCGCTCCGCCGTCGTTACAGCCCTCCAGGGTGTGAATCGACGGCTTCTCATTGCTGTCATAGACTCCCAACGTGTCAGGCGGCAGCTGTTCGTCGTCGTTACCGTCCCCCAAGGTTCCAGGCGACGGCTGATTGTTGCTGGCCTCTGGTATAACGACCTTCCCGCCGTTGCTTTTGCCGTTGCTGTCAGCCAACTCTTGGCTCGTTCCGCCGTCGTTACAGCCCTCCAGGATGTCAACCGATGGCTGCTTGTTGTCGCTACATCCTTCAAAGGTGTTAGCCAATGGCCTCTCGTCGTCATTACCGCCCCCCAAGGTATCAGGCGACGGCTGGCTGTTGTCGTCCTCTGCTTTGGCAACCATCCCACCACTGGTTTGGTCGGTGCTGTCGGCCACCTCTTTGCTCGCTCCGCCGTCGTTGCAGCCCTCCAACGTCTCAGGCAACGGGTGTTTGTTGTCGCTATATTCTTCTAAGGTGTCAGGCATCGGCTTCTCGGTGTCGCTAGGACCCCCTATGGTCTCAGCCGACGGCTGCGCGCTGTCTTCCTCTGTGATATGGATCATCTCATTGCTGCTCGGGTCGTTGCTGTCGGTCACCTCTTTGCTCGCTCCGCCGTCGTTGCAGCCATCCAATGTCTCAGGTAACGGCAGCTTGCTGTCGCTAAAGGTATCAGGCAATGGCGTCTCGGTGTCGCTACGGCCCCCCATGGTTCCAGGCGACGGCTGCTCGTTATCGTCTTCTGTGCTATCGACCATCTCGTTATTGCTTAGGTCGTTGCTGTCGGCCACCTCTCTACTCGCTTCGCCGTCATTACAGCCCCTCAGGGTATCAAACGGCGGCTTCTCGTTGTGGCAATGCCCACCCAAGATGTCAGGCAACGGGTGCTCCTTGTGGCTGCAGCCCTTCACGTTCTCAGGCGACAATTCGCTCTTTGAAATAGCGACCCTCCCCCTCTCACTCTGGTCCGCGCTGTCCGAGAAAGCGTCATAAAAAACAACCAGACTTGACGGTGGCGATGAGATCGGGGTCTTCTCCGTCTCTCCTTTCGGCGCAGGTGCGAAAGCCGATGTAGTGGGGGACGTTGGCGGTGAGCCGGTACGAGTATCAATTTCTAGGGGACTAATGCCTCCCGCGTGCATCAGTTCAGTGCCTTCCTCTCCTCCACTCGTCGCCTGTGAGAGGTCCAGGCTAGGGAGGGAAGCTAGAGGAAGAGAACGTGCGGAATCCATATTTTCCCCAGAAGGTTCCTTGGGTGGCAGCGCTGCCGGTAGCTTCTTCCGCTGCTGCTGCTGCTGAGTACCATCTGTCACCGCTGTTCCAGCTCCAACTGCTGTAGAATCTTCTGATGTTGTCTCCTTGGGCCCTCCATCCACATCTGCATTGTTCCTGCCACTGCGCTTGGTTCCATATTCATCCGTAGCGTTGGCGACACCGGTGGCCACTTTGGTGGAAGTGGCGATGGGAGAGGACGAGCTGACCAAACTTCCCTTCATGTCGTGCGTCTGCTGCCGCCGCAGTCCATCTTTCCGGTTATGCTTGCTGACGCGATTTTGAAAAGACGTCGCGTGTACATCCGGTGTCGTTTTCTCCCGTGCCGGCACGACTACTTTTTCCCCGACCGTAACGATGCCCGACCTTCCTTGCTTGGCCAAACCCTTAGCCTCGGCCTCGCTTTGCTTTGCCAAACGTTTAGCCTCGGTCTTGCCTACCCTGGCTAAATGCTCAGCGAAGGTCTCGTCGAGCTGATGCTTGTACTCTTCCTTTTTCGATTTAGCGGCGGCACGAGCGGCCGCCTCCTCATTGTACTTTTTCTTCCAGGTGCGTGGCGTGGGCGCCCCGCCCTTCACCTTACACTTTTCCCCCTGGCGCAGCGAAGCATCTTGAGCAGCGTGTTTCTTGGGAATACTTTCAACGGTGGACTGGCTCTTCGCTTCCTCTCGCGCTTTCCCATCTCGTCGTCGTTCTTTGGCCTTCATGATAGGCGGAACATCTTTGTTTTTGGCGATGGTCTTTGAGCGAAACCACTCCGGGCAATTGATTCCGAAGATAGTCCTGGCACTAGCGACCGGCCTGCACTCTGCCTCAGGTGAGGAGACAGAGTCAGGAGAGCCTCTGGTCACGTCCGAACCACTACCGCTGCTTTCGTCAGAGCTGCGGCTGCATTCGTCAGAGCTGCTGCTGCTTTCGTCAGAACTGCTGCTGCTTTCATCAGAACTATCGCTGTACTCGTCAGAACTACCGCCGCACTCGCTTTCGGTCGAACTGCGGCTTCTGGAATCCCCGGAGGCTCTAGGCTCCTCGGCTAGCACTGACAGTTCTTTCGACAACGGAGAGCCCGCCCTACGTTTCACCGTTCTTTCTTGCACCGACGTATCTTGCACCGCGGTATCTTGCACCCCGATAATGTTACCCTTTTCGCGCTTGGCACGGGGCTTGTCACTGCCGTCCTCGAGGCTACTCTCCAAGTCCCCACCGTTGTCCTGGGAGCGCTTGGGCTTCGCCTTCGACGCCATCCTCGTGAAAGTCCTTGCTCTCCACCTGCGATCGAAAATGAAGCAGACGATCAGAATGGCAAGGTATCGATAAACGATTGAGGGGTGAAGGTTTTTATGCTTGCTCAGTACAAACAGGAACGAATACACAAAGTTTGGGATTTAATTCGGTTGGAAAACCAGGAAAGCGACAAAAAATATATTATCCAGTGTTGCTCTACTATATTAGCAGCCTCGATTCACGATGTTATCTATCTACGCTGTTCGGTCGTTACACTTGAACCGGCACGGTACGGTCCCGGGTGCTTGTCCTGTTCGCCAAACAAGTTTGCGCGGGGGAGGCGTGTGTGTTACGTCCGTCCGTAGTGGTGTATTGGCGTGAGTATACTCGTTCGAAGTCGGAAGAGCTTGTGTGGCTGGCGGCGTGTGTCGTGACCGCCATGATTTGCAGTAGTTGGATGCACCATGGGTGGTGCCACGGCACCACCCATGGTTAACCATGCGGCAGCCCAGTGATACCAGGCATGAAACGTGCCATGGGGTAGTCCATGGATATCTCTATGAACTTCTCGACGGTTTACCACGAACCGTCCCATCAGGTATGCCACGGAAGGACCCATGGGCCACCCCATGAATACGCATAGAGAATCCCCTGGCATGCTCCATTGCATACCCCGGGGCGCAAACCGTGAAGTGCACAATAATATTGAATGCCCCACGGTGTATACCATGGAATGTATAGTACCATAGTGCATCAAACAGCACGTCCCATGGAATGGCCCGTACCATGGTGCACCTCATCGCATGCGCCATGGTGTTATACACTCATGGAGTATCCGATGGGTGATTGTTTGGTATGTGGCATACTATAGCACGTCCCACGGAGCCTGCCATGGGATTTTCCACGGCAACTTTTTCCCACGGAGTGCCCTATACACCTTTACGGAACTTCTGTGAGCTCTGTACGACTGTGCCACAAACACTGGAACTTCTGTGAGTTCTGTGACACTTCCATACCCGTACCCGGAACTCCTATGAGTTCTGTAAGACTTCCGTACCCTTACCCTAAATCCACAAACCCTACAGAACACTACCTTGGAATATTACATGTGTTCGTTGAAATGTCCCATGGAGTATGCCGCGGGGGATCATATATTTCATGATGTGTTCCCCATGGTGTATCCCTCGGTATATCCCATGGTCTATCCCATCGGGCAGATGCCCCTTGGTGCCATAGTACACCATGGAACCATGCAATAACAATTTACTCGTTGGATAAGCCGAGGAATTCTACATGGTACGTGCCATGGGACACACGAAATGGCACAGCCCGGAACATTATATCGCTTTTATACCGTGGGATAAGCCTTGGGCAGGGCCATGGTGATAGACCACGAAGGCCCATGGGGGATTCCACCGGTTTAATTGTTTCCATGGGATATACCATGGGATGCCCCATGGCACGTACCATAGCATACCCCATCCCCTTAGATATTACTATGGGCAGTTACATGGGGATGCTTTGTGGTACGTGCCATGGCGTACCCCACGGGGTGAATGCACCATGGGGTGGTAACATCTAAGGCATCATAGTATAGCCATAGTGTAATCTATGGTATACTTCATCGGACACAGCATATGGCGTATTATAGCTTACACGCTTGGTGAGATACGCCATGAGGCGTGCCATAGAGACACACCAGGGAGGCCCGTGGGGCATACCATGGGAGAATTTGTGCCGTTGTACGTGCCATGGGATGCAACATGGAAAACCATGGCGTACCTCATGGTGTGTGCAAAGCGGCCATGCCACGTACCACGAACTCTCTCATGACACGTGCGACGATAGAGATGCGCCCTTTTTTTTCTAAGGATGGTCATTACTTGAGGAGCTCAATTAACCCACCCAAAACCTGATTTTGAGTAAACTGAGAGCGTTGCAACTCGATGAACAGACCCATGGGCTAGGTATCCAAACATTCATACTTCTAAAACAAAATTACATTCCGACGATTTTATTACTAGGTTGAGGAGCCCCGTCGTTCAGAAAATGTTTTGGCGCTAAAAAGTGCAATACTAATAACATTATTAACAAGCTAATAAGTGCAATACTAATAACATTATTAACACCTCTATCGTAGCACGCATCTCATGGTACAACCGATCAAGGAGTTACTCCGGCTGGGTCAATGATGGGACCCGTGCCACGATAGAGGTATGGTATTATAGCACCTAGCGTCTATGATGATGCGTACTTGAGAAGCCCTGCACCTGACTCAAACCCAAACTTTGATCAGAACGAAAGTGCAACCGGATGAAGGACGGAGGAATGAATGAATGAATGAACGAATGAATGGATGAACGGATGAATGCATGCATGAATGCATGAATGAATGAATGCATGAACGATATTGTGCAGCTCCTCAGTTGGACCCCTGTCATTCAGAAATCGGTCGGTCGAACATAGGCACCCTTACCCTAGTACGCCTCGTGGTATATACCCCATGGCCTTATTGACGGAGCAAGCCATGGCATAACCCGCGGCATGTCCATGGGGCAACCTATGGGGATATTCCATGAGGTATCTCATGGTAGACACCATGGGGTACCCATAATATTCACCGTGGGGTGATCCATGGGTAGTTTAGGACCATAGCATGTCCCGTGGGGGGTACGCCATGAGACCAGGCATGGAACATACCGTGATATATGCCGAGCTGTACCATGGCATATCCCATGGGTGACCATGGTCGGCCATGGAGTATGCTATGGAGTATTACCACGCTCATGGGTGACCATGGTCGGCCATGCGGTATGCTACGGAGTATTACCACGCTCATGAAAATAATGTCTACCATTGGATCAAGGCGGCCCATGGACTACTCCGCGAGGCATCTAATGCCATATCTTCGTGTATACCATGGCCCACATGCAGGCTATGGTATACACCATGGAATATACCATGGGTTAGTGCTTCTTTCGTTGGTTTGCGTGCACAACGACGCACCACGATATACCACGGGGCGTATCGTGGGGTGCCACGGGTGGTGCCATGGCACGTGCCATGGGGTACCCAACTAATAAAGAGCACCGACTACCTTGGATACAAAGTACAAGAGAGCGATGAGAGCAACCGACTTGTTTTTTTCTCGTTCTGGCCGTTGGCCACGACAGCCCCACGGCGACAAGTCCTACAACGCTGCCACTGCCATTGCCGCGCTATGGTACCGTAATGCGAATCCCGTGGTGCCCCCACGGCATTAACTTCCATGGCATTGCCATGGAACCTTCCTGACAGTGGCATGGGATAGTTTCAGCCCCGTGGGACCTGTTATAGGACCCCTTTTGGCATTGCCAGGAGACAGTTCCATGGCAAAGCCATGGCTACCATGGACTTTTCATGACTTGGTCCCGCCCTTGCCACGAGCTTTCATGGGCCTTCATGTCACTTTCATGATGGCACTGTCATTGCACTGGCCATGGGACTGCAACGAGCCATGGCAAGCCCGTGGCAGTGCCACGAAAGTTTATGGCGTAGCTCCATGACAGTCATTGGGCTATCATGAAATCATACGGCGATCCTACGGCACGTCCATAGCAGGGCAATGGCAGTGCCATACTATGCGCATAACAACCCACAGGCAATGCAGTCTAACGGTAATGTTTTGGAGTGTTCTAGTACAGTACGCGACAGCAGTTAATAATCTCCCATCTTTGCTGAGGCTCGTGGCTTTATTGTGATGTCAACGCTGAGCACAGGGTCTTCAAGGCTATTATATAGGATTTAGAGTAGCGTCCTTGCTGAGCACAGATGCTTAGCTGTAACTTCTTAAATTACATAGAAACTCAAGCCTGAAATTCTTAACTGCCAAATTCTTAACACATGTCGTGCACTGTAGCCATCTTCATCAAAGTCATGGCAGTTGATGAACAATGCGCAATACCAGTATAGTATGGTATATGGTAGTCCAGCCACGGCAGTCCACGGCATCGCAAAAACCCCCCTGATAAAGCCAATGGCAGTTCACTGCAATTCACCCATTCGGTGTGCTACAGCAGTAGCATGGGCTTTCATAGCACTGCCAGGCAGTCCATGGCGTCGCAAAAACCCTCCGATAAACCCAATGGCAGTTCACTACAATCCACTTATTCGGTGTGCTAGCAGTAGCATAGGCTTTCATAGCACTGCCACGAAAAGCCATGGCAGTGGCATGGCAATGCCGCGTGCAAACGGCACGACCCTGCGATGAAGGCCCTTGGCAGCGCCATGGCGCTTCTGGCACTGCCATGGAAAACTCAGGTGATGTGCATCCTTAGGGTACACTAACCCCAAAACATCTGGATGATTCATCGAGAAAAAATATACTTTCCTTGCTCAGTGTGGTCAGCTTGCTTGCTGTTTGTTGCGCGGAGCGGCCCTTGAGACGGCAAGTTTATCACAGACCACGATACTGTACGCCCACGCGAGGACTTGCAACTACAGCAGTAGCAGTGGGCGGTTATACGTTGGCATCCGGAACAAAGGGTTACCGCCCGGCTACTCCTGCCCGCACCAATCTCAGCGCCCCATCATAGCTTGCTCAGTCGCCGGGGGAAATAACCAGGAACTGCAGTACCTGGTACGTACGATGTGTTTCTCATGTCATTTTTTTGCGGAAAGACTCCAAGACAGCAAGTAAAGTGATCACAAAGCACAGGTCGAAGCATGGGATGCATGTGTGATGACAGCAGCAGCAGTGGAAGCTCATACGCTGGGATGCGTTACGAAGAGCTACCACGAGGCTACTTCTGCTGTACTGTACGCATTCACAGCACCCTTGCCCAGTCACCGCGGCACCGAACGAGGAACATGCGTGTGTATGTGTTCTGTCATTTGTTGCGGAAAGACTCGAACATGAGAGTTCTCACCAAGCACGTACCTGCGACTTCAGCAGCAGCAGTGGACGGCTATACGTTGACATACATAACGAAGGGTAACCACCAGAGTGCTACTACTGCTGTCCGAACGTATGGCGCCCTTGCTCCGTCGCCCCGGGACTGAATCAGGAGCATGGCAATCCAACGACCGCGCGCGTTCTATGCGACGTTCAGCTGCAGCAGTACGTGTAGTCTACGTACCTGGTAAAATGTTTGACAATATAATCAAATATCTCACCAGCGAGATCCACTTCAACAGCGTCTTGGCACCCGAAGGGAGGAACGTGCGTGCTCTTCGGTTGCCACGTACCGGCAATCGAAGCCGGTGCCCCAGAAGGGAGTTGGAGGCAGGCTCCTCTTCGGTTGCGCGCGTACGCCAGCTCTACCGTTGTTGTTTGAAAAAAAAATCGAATATAGAAGGCCTCCGCGAAATTTGTGGAAACCCCGTGCCTCCTCAGCGAAGCAACCAAAAATCTAAAATCGTGCCGCTGGCTTCGGAGCCTTCCACGGCGCAGTTACTTTTGAGCTGTGCTTGACGTGAACCGGCTCCTCACTTCGAGGGCAGGTCAGGGTTGGGCTGAATGTACGGCCCGACGACGCGGAGCAGTAGCAGCAGTAGCAGTAGCAGCAGCAGCAGCAGCAGCAGCAGCAGCAGAGCAAAGAGTATCATAGCAGTATCATAGGAGTTGCCCCGATCAGAACCACCACGGCCGCCATGTACACCACAGTAGAAGAAGTAGTGGAGCCTCCACCGCCATCACCAGGCGCGTTAAAAAATCACCAAAGTGGTGCTGACGGCTCGTTTTCGCCAAACCTGCTGGCGCCAGGAGCAGCGAGAAGCGAGGACGCAGGATTCCGAAATAGTTTGTTGGGGAGCGTTCAAGAAACGGGTGGCGATCGGGAAAACCCGAGGGAACGAAGCGATCGAGGTCGTTTTATGCCTCGTAACCTAGGCGTTGGCGGTTATGATGCTGTCGATGCCGAGATATTTGGGCGGGGTGATGCTGGTGATGGTGCTGGTGATGGTGCTGGTGATGATGATGGTGATGATGGCACCAACACCGGAATGTTTGGGCGGGGCGCACGACGCCAGGACAACGGTAGGGCCACGACGGTGTTCCTGGTGTTGAACTTCATGATCGGGAGCGGGATCCTGAACACGCCGCAGACGTTCAGGGACAGCGGGCTGGCGGCTACGACGGTGCTCTACCTTATCGCCTGTGAGTCGTGTGTCGCGTGCCGTGAGTGCATCAGTGTGCATGCTTCTCTCGCTGCTGATATAGATACCAGGTACGAGTATAATACTTTTGGTACCAGGTATACCATGTACAGCAGTCCCTCGTACCAGGTACCGGTATCAGGTACCAGGCACCAGGTACCAGTTCGATTACGAATAAATATAGGGGCAGTTTTTTAGTTGATTGTATTATAATTTTATAGGAGTCATTAATTGACCTGTACCTTGAAAGAGGAAAATATCAAAAAGGGGGGGGGGGCGGAGGGAGCGCGGCCGGAGTATCATGCAGTTTGCAAAGATGAGTATCGACTATTAATTTTTCTGATTAATTTGATGGAACTCACAGCTGACGTATTTGAAACTTTTTTTATAAACTTCCTTTTTCAATGTTTATACTGCCTACCCCATACCTGGTACTGTTGTTGTTGTTGTTGTTGCTACTATTGTTGCTACTGTTGTTACTATTACTGTTGTTGTTACTATTACTATTATTATTGCTGTTGGTGATAACTTATACCAGGTACCAGGTATTTGATACTGATCTATCTGTAATTATTTACGTTGCTAGTTGATTTATTTGTGTTACACTTTGTGGGTCAGAGTCATTGACCTATATTTTGAAAGAGGCATACATGCTGTAAAAACGCGCGGCCGGAGTATTACGCAGCTTGCAAAGATGAGTATCGACCATTAATTTGATCGAACTCACAGCTGACGACGTATTTGAAACATTTTTTGTAAACTTCTTTTTTCAATGTTTATACTGCCTACCCCATACTGTTGTTGTTGTTGTTGCTACTACTATTATATTATTATTATATTGTGTTATTGTTGCTACTATTATTGTTGTTACTACTACTATTATTATTGCTGTTGATAATAACTTATACCAGGTATTTGATACTGATCTATCTGTAATTATTCACATGACTCGTAGTTGATTTGTGTTATACTTTGGGGGTCAGAGTCATTAACCTATATTTTGAAAGAGGCATACGTACTGTAAAAACGCGCGGCCGGAGTATCACGCAGCTTGCAAAGATGAGTATCGACCATTCATTTAATCGAACTCACAGCTGACGTATTTGAAACATTTTTTATTAAATATAAGGGTGGTTTGGAAACGGGCTGTTACAGCAGTATACCAGGTACCAAGGAACCTTTTGTTGTAGTAAATGAACAATGGTCTATGGTTGTGTGATATCATTATGCAGAAAGGGCAGGGCCCTATTTTTGTTTTTGACACGGTGATGCATAATACCTGGTAGTTATCAGGACCAACGCCCGGATGAGTAGGGTGGACCGTAACTGGACCGAGCCCGGCGGAAGGCTGTGTTCTCATGGCTAGGGGTTTTGTTAGTGGGTGAGCAGGCGCAAGTCCCACACTACCCGGAGGGACGACCCCCCGGGTGGCTATCTCCACCGCACCTGATCCTCATAGATCAGGTCGGGTCAACATACTCTCATGTCCGCATACCACGG
>JBBMKB010074355.1:0-13499 GCA_037833945.1 Alaria marginata | reverse complement strand
CTGCCTGCCAACTCGGGTTTTGGTACGTTGGGGGGTGGTAGGTTGGGGCATCGGGAGCGTGTGAATGCGAGTAGGCGAACGAAGGCGGCGCTGCAGGTTCAGGCGAGACATGAGCTACGTGAGCATGAGCGCGAGGACCAGCAGTGCAGTCGGCAGCAATGTGACCAGGCTGTTGATACCTAAAGCATAATCGGGGGCCCGGCGTACGTGCCTGACCCCACCCCTCCGGCGTCGATGGCTTCGGTGGTAGTGTACCTGGCGGGGGTTCAGTTGGAGCATATCCCATTGGCGGCACATTACCAACGTTGCCAAACGGCGCAAAACCTGAGTCATCCCAACGCCACTGTCCTAGCTTTCAGGGGTATCGATCGCTCGATATATCGTGTTAGATAACCCTGAAGCGTTGACAGGCACTTGCACAACAGTAGTGAAGATGAAGAAGAACCAGGCACATGTACACACACACCAAATATATATTGTATTATTGCTCCTCGCCGAGTGACGGCCCTGGGAGCCATTCCCTGCTGAACGGGTTTGTCCGCTAAATATTCCCGCCACCATAAAGCCAACCGACCACTGGAACTCCCTAATATCATCAACCGTCCCTCCTGAACGGATCCTTATAGAAGCACAATGAACAGGTTCACTTTGGGGTTCAATAGCAAGTGTCGACTTGCCTCAACTTGGACCAAGCCGTTGACATTCCACACTGATTAGTTCGTTCATTGTCCCCGTGAGCATTTTCCAGATGTTTCCACAGGTCGGGTCAGTGTTAACGGGTCGGGTCGGGCGAGGGTTAGGCCATGGGTTCGTTCATCATATTGCACTTTAACTTTGCTCACAGTCAGAAGGCATAGAGCTCCTCGAGTGAAGTGCCTCAGGAAAATGAAAATGGTGTACCTCTGCCGTAGCGTGTCTGCATTCCCCGGCCTATCGTTATTGTGAGACGCTTACTACTACAGGGGTAGCACTGCTTCCTAGAATTTGTGGGACTGGTGGAGCTCCTCAACTGAGGAAGCATCCAGCATCGTTGGAACTCCTTTCGTGTTTTGGGGCACTAACAGTTACATTATTATACCATAGGATCGTTCATCGGGATGGGTCACGATCTAGACCATCTAGCTCCTAATCTACCGCTATGGAGATGTTGTGCGCGAGAGGGTTGCACATTAGACAGATCCCTACCGGCAAACATGTGCTACAACAGAAGATCATGAACTAATCACAGACAGACGCCACCCGGCGAACACGAGCTAGACCGTGCCGATCATAGAGAGCAGAGATACACCTGGTCTTTCCTGCTTCCAAGTATCCACATCTGCAAATGGGGATCTGATCTGAGTTGTCGGACATGACGAAGCCTGTCTCAGACACCAACCACGCTGAGACGTTCCATAATATTACGAGTGAACGAAGAAAACTATTTTAGACCTCGCCAACCTGACGGGCTCTCCTTTCAAGTTTCTTGCCGCGCCTGCCAACCATTAACGCGCGAAAAGCGAGGGCAGTTACCATTTTCCTACTGCGTGAGATACCAGAGACAGATACACGTGTACACTCCGTGTGTTTACTTATGCTTGTCAACAGGCGGTTACGTCGGATGAGCTGTACGGGTACATGACGCTGGGCAAAGAGTGGAAGGACGGGGTCTTGTCGATCATCATGAGGAACATGAGCAAGGTGCGGGGGGGGGGGAGGGGAAACTAACGAGAAGTGATGTGTTGTCAAAGGCCTAAGAATATCGTGCGGCGGTTCGAGTATCACGGTGTTATTCGCGCGTGGTATAGCTCTTGATCCAGGACCTTGAAGACGCTCCCTACCCCAGCTTCCCGGATTACTTACCTCGGCCGATGCTGAAATCACGGGTACTACGACAGCAGCAGTACACTAGGATAAGCGTATTTCTGCCTGAAGAGGCTCCTCGATCGATTATTTTTGTCTGGTATCATTCAAGTACCGCTCGTGGTTGACTCTAAAACTTGTTGTAATACCTCGGCCGTGGGAGAGGGAATCTGGTTGCTTACAATTTTCCTCAACGTTCGGTTCTGGATGAGGTGGAGAGCCCCTCGTGTAAGTAGCGTTATTACAACAATCGTCACATCGGTTATATCTTTTTTCTCTCTGAAAACCCGGATGGGTCCGCCTCTGATGTTTGTACCTCGCTGTGATCGTTGTTCCAGGAATGGGCCCCGTTTGGTCCGCATCAGAACATGAAGTGGGTCATCCTCGACGGTGATATCGATGCGGTGTGGATCGAGAGCATGAACACGGTCATGGACGATAACAAGGTACTCTACGGTTTGTTCAAGTCGTGTGCCAGGGTAGAGGGAGTAGCTAAGTGCCTCAAGTTCCCTACGCCTGGAGAGTTGTCAAAGTAAGTGGGAAAATGCCCCCCTACAGCAGACTAGCTCTACGAAGCACGCAAGAATACCCCCGCCACCCAGAGCAGCAACTCCACCCAGTATCGCCTTTTCTCCCCCGCCCACCTTTGATGCTGGCCTTCGCTTGCATATCTCCACCCACCCACCCACCCACCCACCCACCAACCAACCAACCCACCCATCCATATATGGTGCCCTGCCCTACATCGTCACCTAAAACAAAACAATTGTGAAATGACCAGGTGCGTCACTTTAGCTTGCTCATATTTCTTAAAATTGTCAGGAGAGACCGACGGTCAAACTCTTGCCTCGCACTGTCAAATTGGGAGCGTAGTTGTAGTTATACCTGTTTCGGCCATTTCAGTCAATCATCTAGTACACACTATAGTCCTTACTGTAGGTACAGGTATACACCGTTTTCTCCCTCGAGGACGTGGAACTGAATTTATATATCGATTATGTTTTCCTTGTTGCATGTGTCCACGTGCCAATGGGCGTAGGTGCTGACACTGGTGTTGAACGACCGAATCTCTCCATAGCGGCAGCGATGCTATCATAGTTTTGGTTTTGTCGTCTCGCTTCGATTTTGAAATGTATTATTGCCTTGAACACTCTTCCGCGGTTGCATTTTGAGCTCGTGCGACCGCGCTAAAACCCATCACTCAACGGCCGGTTGTATCATTAATAACAGGTGTTGACTCTTGTGTCGAACGAACGGATTCCTCTGACGGCGGCGATGCGTATGATCTTCGAGATCCACTCCCTGAAGAACGCAACCCCGGCGACGGTCAGCCGAGCTGGCATCCTCTTTGTGAACGAGGTGAGCATGTTGATCATAGCGCCCCGAGCCCCTGTTTCCTTCGTGAACACGCCTCCCAAGTCATACGCAATCCCAGCGGGCATTTGCTTCGTCAACAAGGTGGGCGTGTTCATACAATAGACGATTATAGCCCCTTTGGAACCGAAGGTAGAGGGGCAACCGAAGCTACCAGTGCTGCTGTATTTATTTTACTGCTGGCATAAGCGCGCGACTTTCCAGGTATTATCACCGTCGCACTAGGCAGGACGCATTCTACGGGAGAGAT
Organism: Alaria marginata; assembly: GCA_037833945.1. Taxonomy (NCBI): domain Eukaryota; class Phaeophyceae; order Laminariales; family Alariaceae; genus Alaria; species Alaria marginata. The sequence goes on along the minus strand of JBBMKB010074355.1, from coordinate 10,033 downwards.
GCACCAAATTACTTATGAGGCTCTTCATTTGAGAAGCGCTGTACACTGCCCAAAATCTGATTTCGAGAAAACATGAATGTGCAACCCAAGGGCCCGTCCTATGGCCGATGTATGAAAAGAACAGTATTGAAAAATACCAAACAAGGCCCGAAGTTATTGGGTAAGAGAGCCTCGTCATTCAGAGAAAAAAAAGTGCCCAAACGTTCTACCTGTGCCTTGATCGAGTGTGCAACATATCAAGCATCACCACCATCCTACAGCTCCCTCAGGCATATTCCAGGGACATGACCTACCCCCGCACCGCGGGCTGACTCGTATGCCGATACGACATATAGTACAGCTGTCTGTCTGTCTTTACGCACTCCATAACACGCGCGATCGAAGTATCACACGCAGCTTGCAAAGCTGAGTTTCGACGAAAACCCCCTTTTATCGATCTCACAGCTGAAGTGTATTTTTCGTTTTTCTTAATATAGTCTTCAGTTTGCTGCGGCCATTATCATTCGTGCACCTAATGTGTTTGGAGTCAACGGCGAATGTTTCAGTTATAGTGGTGTACGGTAGTTATATCGGTCGATAGGTAAAAAACCGGGTTTGCCAGTCGAGTTGCTTGTCAGCGTCTAGGTTTGGGCTGGGCTTTGAACGCCTCATGACTCATCCTACGGTAGGGGTGTATCAATACGTTTCTGAGCGCCTGACATGAGGAAATCAATATCTCACCTGAAGCATGGCCTCCAAGAGTTTCGTTTGCGCAACCCGATCAACATTTATATCCCCTAGTCCAAAAAACGATGCAGTCGAAAAATGATCATGCCAACCGGTAGTTCCTCACTCCAGGAGCTCAACCGGTCAGGAAAGTTTGACTTGAAAAGGTGCAACGCCTACCGTGGGATGGCTCTCGTGGGAAGAGCCGCAACAAGGCGTACTTGTCCATTTCCGTAGCTCGCAGCTTCAATAGATTTGCCACTTGTGCGAACGACGTGTTACTACGACGTGTTACTGAAGACAAACTTTTCAAGAGCTGAAACATGTAAAATATTAACAGACGGGTTTTTCGACACAGCAGTCGCCGTTCTTTGTTGGTGTGGTGATTTTTATATATGTCAATACTCTCCCTAGTGTGGGACACCGACGTATCCCGGCGTAGTCCGGGACTATGTAGGGCGGCACCGGGACAGGAGATGTTGACCGCAGTACACTGGTAATTCGGGCTAAAGGGTACCGTACCAACGCGGGATCCCGACTGTGCGTTCACGTACGCTCCTCTTGCCCCCGCATTGCAACAGACCGATATTGGCTGGCACCCGTACATGGAGAGCTGGGTTCAAGCCAGGCCCCTTGAAAGCGAGAGGGTCGTTCTAGAAGGTACGTATGTACGCATGTCGCCCTTACCGTGTACTTGGCGACCCCAATACATTTCGTGTTGACGCATCCTGCGGTAGGATTAACACCTACTGGTATTGTTAACACCTACTGATATTGTTTATGAGGGAATGCGTGCTACGATAGATGTAGCACAGTATGGCAATACTATTTTCTGAAAGTCGGGGCTCCTTAGGTCCAAATCGTCGGAACGTCCTTCTCGTTTTGCAATGTAATATTTTCTTATACCTGCCTAGGCCGTGGGTTTGTTCATCGGGTTTCCCTTTCGGTTTATTCAAGAGCTTAGTTTGAGTGCGGTACGGAGCTTCTCAAGTAAAGAGCTAAAGAACCAATAGGATGCATCTCTGCCTTTAGCATGTCGTAGGTGGTTGGCAGGTTCAGACTTATATATGACACTAAGTTTGGTCATTGTGTCTGTGTTCCAAGGGGCCAACACGAAACAAAACGTTATGTTTTCCGCTGGATGATTTTGTACTTCTCGCGCGCTCCTCTTTAAGGCCGGTTCTCCAAAATCGGGGCACGTTCCACCTTGCTGTCTCCGATTGGTAGGTTTCCTGTTTTCACATATGATATGTGTCTCGGTCCCGTCCTCAGTTAAACATATCTAGGAGTTGGCAATCATGTGTATTTGCCATCGTTGATCTAGTGTGCTTGTTTACTTCCAAAGGTACAGCAGTACCATCCTCATTCAAGTTTGGTTTCGGTTGTTTGGCAGGCCTGTTTCAGAGGTACGTTCCGGCTATCCTGGAGATGCTCAAGAGGGGCAAGTTGGAGCCGTTGGTCCCCATTCCAACCATAAGCATGGTGCAGGTGCGCTAAACTAGCGGAATAATCCCCTTACTCTAAGCTATTTGGGTAAACACGTGCTCGATAAAATTGAAAGACCAGACGGAAACAATGTCTGGTTGGTCTTCACTCCCCCTCGTCCTTTCCCGTCACACCTGCGTGACGCCTGAGGGAGAAATTTCACACGCGTTCAAAACGATTGCTCTGTTGATCCGCGTGACACTGGCTCAGCCATACCCAAATACCAGGATATATAACAAAGTATGACAACATGGTCAGGGTGCAGCGCGGCTAGTATGTGCGTAGACGAGTCGGTCGCTGCCATGGTAGCTAGTATATTTCTGCAACATCGATATCGAAGTGCCCCGTTCGAGGGCCGAGCGATCGTGTAACATAGGGTCGTCCAGGTACAGTATGCAACAAGCCAGGAGGTACAGCTAGTGTGCCCTAAAGGGATGATATCATGTAGTGTGCATATGGCAAGGCACTCACGAGGAAGTTACATAGTACCTCAATTGCGGTCTCTGGAAGTGGCCACACTAGAGAGCAAAGTCATTAATTTGAAGCTGTCATCCAGACGTAACAACGTACGCTCAAGATGCGGAAGCCCGTCTAACAAGTGGTTCTTTGTAGAATGCAGCTCGCCCTTCGTGCGACTCGCCGAACACCTTACGGCGCTTCGTGCTTGGTGCACACGATGTCTGTCTGGTCGGTTAAACCCCAACGTGCTCCGTCCCGGCAATGTAGGGATGCGAGGGTCTATAGTCGTAAGACTAGGGCTATGCAACAAATGAGTACACCCCCCCACATACAACCCCCACCCACCCACCCCTGCGCCAACCCCTCCTCCCCCTCGCGGGCCCCCTCTCCGCCGTCCCACGGCACGCTTTGTATTGTACGCTACGGTTTTGGTCATGTTTTTGTACGACGTGGCAACGATATGATAGGCGGTGTGTCGTCTGCTGGAAGGTCTACTGCCCGCCCTCGCCGAGAAGACAGCTGATGTGAGACGTCTGCTAGTTTCACGTTTTTTTCATGTGTTGGGTGTAGCACGACCTGATTCATCTAAGGTGTGGCTATGTATCATATCTCAATTGGTTTGTTCTATGTGTTCCTGGGAAGCACAAACATTGGATATCAATCGTTTCGGGCAAAGGTCCTTCTGCAAAGAGTCCTGTGAGTCCGAAGTGTAAAGGTATCCACGTGCCAGCCCTATCTTAGCGCGTGTCCTTGCCTCTCTACTTTTGTTGTCGCACAAAAAATATTTATTTCGACTAAGACTACGGTAGGGAACTCGTGCTAAGACAGAGGTAGCACTTTTTGGACGATATTTTTTCTGAATGACGGCTTCCTTAACCCCAAGTTGTCGGAATATCATTCTGTGTCAGCAACATGAATGGTTTTGCATACCTACGCCACGTGTTGTGTTTCGGGTTGCGCATTCATTTAACCTAAACATGTTTATTTTGTCAGGTATATAACTCTTCAAGTGAGGAGCCCCCACAAAACAAGGAAGCACCTCAATCATATCGTGGTATGTGTTAGGGTGGTTATGTCCAATGCTTACGCGGTGGCTACCGTTGCTTCTTTGCTGCCGTCGGCCTTTATATGTTTAGGTTTCACGTTGCGCGCTGCTTTCGGTATACTTCCATTCCGCCGCGCCATTAAAGTCCCTTCAAGTCCGGCTTATGGGCGATGTACAAGGCCACTGGCGTGGGCAGCGCATACTCGGTAGCAAACCTAGGGGTACCCCCCCCTTCCGTAGCCTTGATTTTCGGCCACCGGGCATGTAAAAATGCTCCGGCGTTCGAGGTTAAATCATCGCAGCTAACACCGCTCCTTCCCTTTCTCATTTCCTCGCGGTGATCCCACGTTCCTTCGCCTGTTGAATACAATAAAGAACATGGAGCGGGTGTTCTTGTTTGCGGCGATGTGGTCGTTTGGCGGTGCGCTGTCCTCGGACTCGAAGAACGATGATCGGCGTGCGTTCAGCCAGGAGTGGAGGAGGCTGCTCCCTCCCAAGACTGTCAAGCTTCCGGAACAGGTGGGCGTGTATACACCGTGGCCGTAACTCGGTTCGCAGGCTGGTGCCGTGTTGTTGAGGCCTGTGAGTTATGAAGGGGTGGATGTAGTTCACGCGGTCCGGGTTTGACTTTGCTGCTGTTGAGCTGCTGTGACGCACTTATTGCCTTGGTCGAGGGTTGGTTATAGAATTCGGAGAGAAACTGTGATCTTGCAAAAAACTGTCAAACGAGTTAAGGGAACTAATGTACCCTGTTGTAGTTCTGGCCTGCACGTCCAAGCACGTGCCCACTAAATCGATCTAGACTTGCTTGGCCGGTTTATAAAACCTAATATGGTGGATTAATCATCAACAACGTCCTTGTGTACGAGGGCATAGCCCCGTTGAGAACTACCTAGATTATCCCACACCGCACCTACGTAGCCTGTCGCCAAAGTCGTGGGTGCACTTCTACAAGGTTAACGTCGCAACTTCTCAGCAACGCCGTTAAGGTTGCGGGTTGAGGTGGAAAGGAAAAATATATGTGGATCCCACCAATATCCTCACGCTGCCCGAACCGATGCGCTCGGGTTCACTCCATCGCGATTGCGGGTAAGTTTAGTGATGGCGCGACTTCTGATCTTGGACGGAGTGGCCAAACCAGCTGGCCAAATGATCGGAGCATTTCGCAATTTGAGGGGGAAACCGAGCTGTAGCGGGGTAGTTGCTGTCTAAGAGCGAAACTGCCGCTGCTAGCCATATGATCGGGGGATCAGACTGCATATATTTACCCTGTCAGGGGTACTAAATTTTGAAAGAGTTGTTGATCTTGGATGGTGTGGCAGATTGCTGGTGGTCGTATATTCGGAGCGTCAAACAACCCTTCGCCGCTTGCGGGTAGAATGCGGTTTGGCGGGGAACCTTATATTGAATGGGGAACAATTGTGAGACAATTCAGGTTTGGTGGGACCCTTGATTTCGAATGGGGTGGCCGCCGCTTGTGCCAGACACGATCAGAGCGCTAGGCTTCATTTATCGATTCGCGGGGCAATACAGCTTTGGCAGGCACTTGGTCTTGGATCGGGGCTATTACGTCCTGATGGGGAAAAGGGTTGTAGATGGCTCTGACACCGCTGCGGGGTGTGTTATCGTACTCGTAGTGCCTGGCCACCAATTGCGGATCGCCGATACATTCGGCTTTGGCTGGTAATTGATGGTGGAAGTGGTGGCTATGTTCCCTCGTAACGGAAAAGGTGGGTCACAGTTTTCGTTTACACCCGCGATTCCTCCTTTGGGCGCCCACCGGGCAGTGTGGTGGGGTAATCAGAAGGCGACAGGCCACGAAGTTTATCCCTATCGGCTAAGGGTGCCGAAAGGAGGAGACCTACCGCCACAAGATACTTTGGCTCGTTTTCGAAGAAGTAGTAGGACCTCGGCATTTGACACGTGGCTTTACAGGCGCGTTACCTCATTTTTACGTTTTGCTTTGTCCCTTCCTCCTTTGCTTTCGTGAACACCCGTATCAGGGCCTCGTGTTCGACTACTTCATCAACCCGGAGAGTGGGGAGGTGGTGCGCTGGTCTGACAAGGTATGACGCCTTTTGTTTTGATAGAGTAGGCGCGTGTTATGAGAGGGGTATGGAAGGACTTGTTGGCTGTTTTCGTTTCCGAATGGCGGGGTTCCTTAACCCAAACTCGTCGGAATGTCCTTCTGGTTTTGGAAAGTAATTTTCTACATACCTAGGCCATGGGGTTCTTCATTGGGCTGCGCTTGTTTTTGGTCTCAAAACCAGTTTTTGAGTGAGGTATAGAGTTCGTCAAGCGAGGGACCCCAGAAAGACGTGGGTGCACCTCTAACGGACCGCGTGTCCAAGGTACAGTACTGTCTTGTCTTTGGCACCTGACAAGGTACATCACGAACGTTAACGTCGATCGCTCTCACGCTTTCTTCCCAGAAAGACGGAGGAAACTAAAGAATAACCAGAAAAAAAGCCTACACGTGCAATATAACTGCCTGGTTTGCCTACTTCCGCCGTAGTATCGATCAACTCTGATGTCTTTCTCGGTTTTGGGATATTCGACGCCACCACAAGGTCGTTGTGACGCGAATCAGCCAGTATTCAGAATGTTGTCGGTCTCCGGTCTGTCGTTGAGCCTTAATGCATGCGACGTTAGCGGGTGCACCTCACCTATCTTATGCCCTTCACAAGAGGGGCTCTTTACCCCAACCTATGTTTTTCTGCCTGCCGCGTTTCGTCGGCCGTCACTCGGCCCGAGAGACTACACTATTCCCGCCGTGTATACTCACCTTTTTCAAATGCTGAACGTATTAATACCCAATTTATTTCAACTATAGTATCGGTCGTGGCACGAGTGGTCTACACGTGGTGCTCTCATTTTTTATAAATCACCGTCCTTTCTCCGATGCTGAACGTATTAGTACCCAATTGCTTTCAGTTATAGTATCGGTCGTGGTACGAGCGGTCTACTCGCGGTGCTCTCCTTTTTGACAAATCGCCGTCCGAATTCCCTCGCGCGCCTTCCTTTTCAGCCGCTTAAAATCTGCCGATTTTCGTTGATGTTCATGGCGTCCGCCAAGCGGCCGTCCGAGTACACTTTACGTTCCCTTTTTTGAATGCTGTACACAGGGTACTCCGAGTTAACAGCGCCCTAGTGAAGAGCACTCGGAAGTTAAGAGTGGTCAGTTTGGCATACCCCGCCACACTAAAGGCCCTGTATTTCCCACTTCAGATAAGAGCGCTTTGGAGTTCAGAGCGCCTGTTTCGGCAAGCCACGAGGTGCTTCTAACTCGGGATACCCACTGTACCATTTTTGCTGCATTGAGTCATCCCACGGTAGGGGTGCAGCAATAAGTTTCTCAGCTCCTGACATGGGGAGCTCAATATCTCACCCGAACCATGACTTCCAAGATTTTCGTTCGCGCAACCCGATCATCATTTCTATCCGCTAGTGCTAAAACAATTACACTCGCAAAATAATCATACCAAACGGTAGTTCCTCACTTCAGGAGCTCAACCGGCCAGGAACGCTTGACCCCAAAAAGTGCAACCCCTACCGTGGGATGACTCTTCTGTTTCAATTGCTGTCTACCGTTTTTCCCGGGGTCCATTAGGTGCCAACCTTTGTCCCGTCGGTCGGGCAGTCCTTCGCGTCGATGGTGGTACCAACCATGGACTTGGTCAGGCTCACCTTCCTCACCAGCTTACTCGTGGGCATGAAAAGGTAATACCTCGTGCCGGTGCATAACACGGGCGCCTATCGCAGCGCGCAAAAACTATAACAGTTTCTCCTCGCAGTCAGGTGTCCCGTAAGGTATGGAAATCTTAACGTCAGGAGACAGACGCGTGCTTCTGTTAATAGTGTAACAGTATCGTTTGGCAACGTTTGCGTATGGATGGTGGGGCTCCTTAGCCCCAAAGAGTTCGAATGTCCTTCTTGTTTTGTCATCCGAACGTTTTGCATACGTAGGCCATGGGTTTGTTCATTGGTTAGCACTTTCAGCTTGCTCGGGTTTTGGGTGAGTAGTTTGCAGCTCCTCGATTGGGGATCTCCGTGAAAGAAAGGGTGCACCCTTACCGTAGCATGTGGGTAGACACACAAGACTGAGGTTCACCCTCCCCAAAACACGCGCCAACAGCGCTTACCGTGTGAGTTGTAGCTGAAAAAAACGTAACCCGACATCGTGAAACGCTGATAATGATAGTTCTAAGGTTGCTTCTACTACTGTGACTAACGTGGAAAAGTGTTTATAATCGTGGCGACGCTGGCACATAGTTTTCTGGGCTGTATACGGTTCCTGGTCACGTTGCGCAACCCATTGCATGAGCATAACCACCCTCCCTCCTTCCTCCCCTTGTCAACTCCACAAATCCGAACGGACAATCGCAGGCACGTGATGCTGATTGGCTCCGTCGGTACCGGAAAGACCTCGCTAGTTCAGAGTTTCCTCAGAGACAACGCCAGCGAGTCGCTGCTCTCCTGCACGATCAATACCAGCTTCTACACGGACGCGGCCGCGATGCAGCGTCAGCTGGAGCAGCCCCTTGACAAGGTGCGTGCGTGCGTGCGTGCGTGCGTGCGTGCGTGCGTCGTAATTCCCGAAATCGAAAGTTAAACATTGTTTTTATATTGTGCAGTCTTGCTGTCGCAGAGGAGTATTACGTGAGGGCCTTGAAGCCGCCAAGGTTGTTAGAATAGAATGTCAAGCTGGACGAAAGATATAGGCCCTGAAATGAGGTGTGTCAACAACGTTTGATGCATTTGATACGTTTGATCTAACACACCTGCAACATGCGTCTCCGTCCGATTGCATGCTTATGATTGCAACGACGACGTTGCTTGGTTTGCCGCGTTCCGTTTTCGGCGCTGAAGCGGAGCGGCAAGACGTACGGACCTCCCAGCTTGAAGCGTCTGATCTATTTCGTCGACGACATGAACATGCCCTTCATCGAGGAGTACGGCACGCAGACGCCGATCGCGCTTCTCAGGCAGTACATGGACTACCGCGGGTGAGAAAGCCAACATCGTCGTTCACTTTTTCCCGCTGTAAAAGGTTGTCCACAGCTAACCTCAACTGTGGTGTCCCCAAAATCGTTGGTGTACTGTACTTCCAACAACGCATCTACTGTACCTTCCTATCATGTATCGTCTCCTAAAGTAAAGCAAGTCCGTAATAGTGTAAGCTCTAACCTTGCCGTTTGAGTACGAAGAACCAGAATAAATTGCCGCATGAAACTGTGTCGGGCTTCCTCGAATGCGGAACTTTGGTGTGAACTGTCCTGAATTCGTAAACATCAAACGTACGTGACGTTTTATCATAAACGATTTGCAATGTGTTTGGGGCCCGGGCTTTGGCAAGTTCGATGCAAACGGACGAGTATAAAAGGCTGAAACGTGAGATTGCGTAATGGACCCTATGCGCGATAAAATTGAAGGCACGTACCGGGGGGGGAGAAGGGAAACGACCCCTGGGACCACCGCTTGTCCACAATGTCACTAAGGGTGAAACCTCATACGAAGTCAGCTGGATAATAAAAGTGGTGATGAAAATTAAATATGAACAACACTGTATCCATGACCAGACGTAAGTACAACATTTTGGTGTTCTATTACTGTAGCAGACACGAATCCCATGGGCTGAGTACGGCTACGGTAGAGGGGTCGCGTTTGGGGGCTCAATTTTCCATGGCCAGGGGTCCCTAGCGCAAGAGACGCCCCTGTTCTTAAGCAGACTCAACATTTGGTGCCGCTTCTGTTTAGCGACATGAAACCGCCAAGAAAAGGTTATCTTCGCTCCGCCAAACAAACTGCCTACACTTTTTGTTACAGTGAGGTACAGGGTCGCTCGTGCGAGTAGGCCTAACCCGGTAGGTAAAAGGGTAGCATAACACCCCCCCTACCATAGCCTTTGTGGGCCTAAGTATACACCGAATACTATTGTGAATCGCTAAAGGAAAATTCCAACGACGTCGGGTAATTCCGCAGTTGAAGAGGCCCATCAGTCATACACGTATTAGGTAAGGATGTGCTAGCGAGCGTCTCTACCGTATCCTCTCTCACCGTCTGCTCAAATCTGCTGTTTGGTCCCCGTTAGGTGGTACGATCGCTCGGATTTTGGGCTGAGAAAAAACATTGTCGATGTGCAGTTCTTGGGCGCGATGAACCACAAGAGCGGATCGTTCTCGGTGAACCCGCGGCTGCAGCGACACTTTGTGACTCTCGGGTGTCAGACACCTGGGGACAACGACCTCACTACGGTAAGTGTCACTATTGTTGTTGTTGTTGTTGTTGTTGTTGTTGTTGTTGTTGTTGTTGTTGTTGTTGTTGTTGTTGTTGTTGTTG